>PVKA01015758.1:0-49327 GCA_004027165.1 Ctenomys sociabilis | reverse complement strand
GAGGAGTTGCAGCCAATGAAATGACAGCATCCATCACAATGGGAGGCACCAGCAACACAAAACACCATGGACCGAACCTACACTAATGGACAAGCAGAGGAGACCTGGCACTACTGGGAATAGGAAATCTGCACAAAGCCCAAGTTTCATAGATACATTAGGCAGAATAAGAATTTGATGTTGCTAAATAAGCTAAATATACTGTTACAACCAGAAAAGCAAAGCCCAACTGCTTCAACAAGGAAAGAGCCTCAGGCCTGAAGAGGCCAGGGTGGACTTAGGCCCCAGCCAGAGACATGTGGGCATTTCTGCCCTTGTACAATCAAAACACCCTGAAGGGCTCCGGGCAGACAAAAGGCACAAACCCTCCTCCACTGCACACAGGCTCTTTGGAGAGCAGGTTCCTTCCTCCCCACAGCTGTCGGGTGAGCCCTAAAGGGCACCCGTGCCAAGCTCAGCTGGCCTTCTGGCCCTGCCACCCGCAGCATCCCTCTCACAGCAGCCTTTCCACCCAGGAACTTCCTGTATGCCTGCCCTCCCAGCAGGGGCCCCCTCCTGGGGCAGCTCCTTCTTTGCCTTGTCCCTGCTCCCACCGCATCAGGTCCATTTCCCTTGGTGGAATTCGGGTAGAAGCAGTGGCTATGACGGTGGTAATAAATCACAACCGCGGTTACGGCTTTCTGAGAGCTCACTATGTACCAGGACTTTTGTGACTCATTTTAGAGGATTTATTCCATTCAGTTCTCACCATAAACCAGTGATGGAGGTGCCCTTACCATACACGCTCGATCATGACGCCATAGCAGAGTCTGACAGGGTCCCCGGGACACCCAGGGCACTTGCTTAGAGTGTCCTCCAGCACTGAGGAGGGCTGGTTGGAGCCAGCAGACTTCAGGACCAATGGCGAGACTTTCAAAGTCACACAGCAGCCTGCAGAGAAGACAGCCCACCCTGGCCCAACCTCAGGCGAGCCCTCTGAGGTCAAGCGAGGCACCCAACTGCACCACTTCCAAATCCCAATCCACAGACACTGGGAGATAGTAAGGATTGTGTTAAGCCACTATTTTTGAGATGCAGAAACAGCTAGTTCTGATAGGACTAAGAGTGTAAGTCAGTGATACAACTTTATAGTGTTAGGCCTGGGAACTTCATTCACATGCGCACATGTGTGCACATGCATGCGTGTAGACACATGCCAGAGCACAGATGACACCAGGAACTGGACCCGGGGTCTCTGGTATGCTAGACTAGCGCTTTACCACTGAGCCACATCCCAGCCCTCAGAGCCTAAGTTCTTGACCACTGAAAAAACATACAGACTCCTCCTAGACACACAGGTTCCCCAGGAGACCTCACCAAGGCAGGAATGGGCCCCTGGCTTTTTTTTTTTTTTTTAAATAATACCCCATGCAACACCAGTGTGACACACTTAGCATATTACAAGCCTGTCAAAAGAATAAATAACATGAATAAAATGAAAAGAATCACAAACATTAAGGGGAGTTAGTAGAATTATGGGTAATACATTCTATTTTAAATTCTGTTTAAAAATAATTATATAATGTGTAATGTACACATATTACAGGGCTCATATCACTCGAATTCAACTCCAAGTGGGACCTGAAGGACAAGAAACAAATCATGCAAATATGTCAGGGCAGGGGAGCTAGAGGTGCAAACGCCCTAAGGTTGAGACACATTTGTCTGTCGCATTTTAGGGAAAGAAAGTGAGCCCTTGAGGCTGGGAAGTGACTCTGGGATGTAGGTTGATCAGGCTGGGCACCTAGAGTGAGCCCATGTGGAAGGAGAAGGCTTTCAGCAGGGATGCTCCGTGATCTCATTTGCATTCCTGAGAGACTATTCAGGTTTCTGCCTGGAAAGGGAACTATGGAAGACGAAGATGAGAGCAGCAGTATCCCCATGGAGCCACCGCACAGAGTCAGAGGAAGGGCCACGGCCAGCGAGCCACCCCTGCACAGCACCTGGCAATTGCTGGCACACTCATGCACCTATCACACACCTAACAGCTCTCACCTTTCTCTTTGTAAAGGCTTGGCCTGAAATTGTTACAAACAAAAGCACACACCCATGCATACATCACAAAACTCAAAATGACCTTATCCTAGAGTCAAGGGCAAGAAAGAATGCTCATAACCTGGTCTTTGGCTTCTTTCAAGAAGCAAGTGGACAAACCAGTGTGTCAACTGTGAGCCCCTGGGAGGGAACGCTGCAGTCAGCAGGAAAACTGATTTGAGAGGCTGACCCAGGGTGGGGTCTTCCAGCCAGGAGGCTCTGGAGACTTCGGTTGCTTGGCTCTTTCTTTCTATACTTCTAAATTTTCATTTAAAATTTTCATTTAAAATGATGAGGACCGGCTTCGAGGAAGATGGCCGAGTACTGAGCAGCAGAAAAACAGCTACTCCAAGATTTGATGTCCAGATGCTGGAATATAGTGACATAAGGATGAAAAGCAGGAAGTAGAGCACCCAGCAAGGATCTGAAGTGAGAACTGAAGCCCATGGGGACAGAGAAGAGAGACCTCAATGGTGAAGGAGGAGGTGGCCAGTGGCGCTTTCCCTGAGCCCTGATCCAGTGAGCGGGAGGTGACAAAATGACTGCTGGTAACCCGAGGCCTCCACAGAGACAGGCACAATTGGGATAGAGCAGTGGATGTAGCACATTGCAGTGGCTGGCGAGTACTCCAGTTCAGACGCACCCCAGGAGTGGGCAATTGGCTGGCAGCCCTTCTGAGAGGGACCAACTGAGCTCAGGACTCAGAACAGCTGCAGCCCCAGGTCCATCTAGTGGCGCCCACTAACAGGGTGAGGGAGCTGGGTTCAAGTCCGCAGGAAGTCAGAGAGCCAAATTCAAACGCACAGGGAGCATGGATTGTTAAAGGCCGAACAGATTGTGTTCTAGCCTCATATATGAAACCAGGTTGACAGCATCAGAACTAAAGGTGTAGGCCTGCTGGGACTATCCACTAGCCCACCATAAAGCCAAGCTGGATTGCTGGGATTAACTACACAGATTCAGGCTCAGGCTGCCCACTCAGTCTACAAGTGATAGCAGAGATATGCCCTGAAGCACACATTTTTTTCTTTTTTTGTTGTCTTTTCTTTTTCCTTGATTGTTGCTTTTTGTAGCAAAGCAGATGAATGAGGCCTAAGAAAAATTCAGTCAAAAATAATTTTTTAGATAACTGCAGAGATGAGGACCATAATGAAAGAGTAGAGAGATGAGATTAAAAAATAAAGGATCTTAGAAAAATGATAAAAACCAACCCAGCATAGGAAAGAAATAGAATCCATAAAACAGGCTGAGACAGATATCATGAGATTACAAATTCCACTGAAAATATATGCAGGACAATGAGCCAATGAGGATACAATATCAGACACAGAAGACAGGACTGTGGTCAATAATCATAAAGAGAAAGAGTTCTTTAAAAATAACATGGGATCATGAGAAAACAATCCATCAGCTGCCTAATGATGCAAGTACAGTAAGACTTGAAAGTCAGTAAAAATGCAGGACATAGCACAAACTACACAAAAACTTGTTCATAGATGTAATGGCAGAAAATTTCCCAAGCATGGAAAAAGTATACCATACAGTTAAGTGTAACATATAAAACTCCAATTACCCATGAACAAAATAATCTACACCATGGCATGTAATAGTCAAGACTTAAAAAAATGTGACACAAAAACAATATAAAAGCTCTTAAAAGAAAGAAATCAGGCCGGCCAAATGGCTCAGTGGATTAAAGCGCCTGCAAGCAGGCGCAGGGCTTGGGATTTGATTCCCAGGCCTACCCTGCTGGCCCCGCCCACGGGGGGGTGTGCATTGAGACTGGGTGTGGTGGCGCCTGTGCCTGTAATCTCAGCTCTTGGGAGGCTGTAAACAGGGCAATCACTACTAGTCCGATCTAGTAGTGAGACCCTGAACACCCTGTAGCCCTTTCCCTAAAATAAATAAATAAATAAATAAATAATCAATCATCTATCTAGGAAAGCCCCAGAATCACAGCAGACTTTTCAATACAAACCCTCCCAGTCAAAGAAACCTTGTAATGAAATATGTCAAGCTCTAAAACAAAAATCTCCAGCCCAGATTGATGTACTCAGCAAAATTATCTTTCAAAACTGAATAAGATATTTCCACGACAAACAATACCTCAAAGAAAATCGTGACCACAAACAACACTCCAAAATGTTCTGAAGAACATACTAGAAAGAGGACTACAACTCCATGAACCCCAAAAGAATGAATGCACCAGTCAGGACAAATAATTAAACGGGGGGGGGGGGGGGAGGGACCAACGCTAAGAAAATAGCATGACAAGAAGTCAACACATACCAGATATAATCACCAATGTTAATGGTCTCAATTTACCAATCAAACGAAGGAATGGCAGAATGGATCAAGAAGCAAGATTCAGCAATATGCTGCTTATAAGAAATACACTTAATTCAAATGGAAATTCAAAGACTGAAAATCAAAGATGAAAACAATACTCCATGCAACAGGAACCTGGGAAAAGCAGGGGCAGCTATTCTGTTTGCAGAAAAAGTAGATGTCAGGTCAACACTGATTAAGAAAGAGAAAGAACATCAATCACTCCATTCTTGTGAAGACAGCAGTTCAAGAGGAGGAGAGCACAATCCTAAATGTATATGCACCAAACACTGCCACACTCAATTATACAATACAAATATTAGTGGACACAAAAAATCAAATAAGCACTGACACAATTGTTATGAGAGATTTCAATACCCCATTATCACAAACAGACCAGCTTGACAAAAAAATCAACAAAGAACTATCAAAACTGAACCAAATTTTGAACAAATGATTAGTAGGTATCTACCGAGTGTCCCACCCCACAACAGAATACACCTTCTTCTCAGCTATACTAGGGACATTCTCTGAAACAGACCACACACTAGCTCATAAAATAGGCTGAGGTAAACGCAAAGGAACTGAAATTATGTCATGCATGTTATCAGACCACAGTACAATGAAATTGGAAATCAATGGCAAAAGAAACCACAAGAATTTCATAGCTGGGCATGGTGGCGCAAACCTGTAATCCCAGCACTCGGGAGGCTGAGGCAGGAGGATTGTTGTGAGTTCAAGACCAGCCTGAGCTACAAAGTGAGCTTAAGGCCAGCCTGAACTGCATAGTGAGACCCTGTCTCAAAAAGACAAAAAAAAAAAAAAAAAAAAAAAAAAAAAAAAAAAAAAAAAAAAAAAAAAAAGAATTTCATAAACACGTGGAAATCAAATAACACCCTCTTGAACAACCAACAAGTCTCAGATGAGATAGAGAAATCAGAGTTTCTACAAGTAAATAATGCCAGTACAACACACTAGAACTTAGGGAGTGTGATAAACACAGTTCTACGAGGGAAATTTAAAGCAGTGACTTTCATATCAGAAAAGCCAATCAGGTTAAAAAAAAACCTAATGTTGGACCTCAAGCTTCTAAAAAAAGAAAATTCAAGCCCAAAGTTTGTATGAAGGAGGAAATTAAAAAGATCAGAGCAGAAATTAATGCAATGGGGACTAAGAAAACAATATAAAGAATGAACCAAAGAGCTGGTTCTTTAAAAAATTAAATGAAATTGAAAAACCCTTAGCCTACCTTACCAAAAGTTGGGAATAAAATGGGTGAAATCACAACATACACTGCAAAAATCCAGGAGACCATTAATATCTACTTTGAGAACCTGTATTTTTGTTAAGATGGAAAACAAAGAACAAATGGACAGGCTCCTAGATACATATGAATTACCAAAACTCAATAAAAAACGACATAACAATTCTAAATAAACCAGTATTAGCCAATGAAACTGAAAATATAATTAAAATCTTACCAACATAAGGGCCAGGGAGACGGCTCAGTAGAATAAGCGTGTCCCTGGCAAGCACAAGGGCCTGAGTTCAATCCCCAGTTCTGCCAGAAAAAAGTCTGGAAAAACTTGCCAACATAGAAAAGCCCAGGCTCTGAGATTCATTGCTAAATTCTACAATAAAACCACACCTTTCACAAAAGCATACAAAAAACTGAAATACCTCCAAATTAATCTGAAAAAGAGTTTTAAATGGAAAATTACAATACTCTAAAACAGGAAATTGAAGAGGACACTAGAAAATGGAAAGATATCCTTTGTTCTTGGGCAGGAAGAACCAGTAGAGTGAAAATGGCCATCATTTCCAAAATTGTTACAGATTCAAGGCGGTCCCAAAGTGACCACAGCAAAGCAACCCGAAAATCCACTTGGAGCCAGAAGGGACCTAGACGAGCAAAAGCAATTGTGGCAGCAAAGGCAAGGCAGGCGGTATCACAACGCCTGATTTGAAATTATACTACAAAGTGACCATGATAAAAACAGCATGGTACTGGCAAAAACAAAACAAAGAAACAAAAAAATCAGACCTGAGGATCAATGAAACTGGTCAAAAGATTCAGGCACAACTGCAAACATACTCAGCCACTTTATCTTTAACAAAGGAGCTAAACACCTTCAATGGAAGAAACTCTTTAATGTGTTAGAAAAACTGGCTTTCTATATGCCAAATATTAAAACTAGACCCATGTCTATCACCATGCACTAAACTACAACTAAACAGAATCAAAGATCTGAATATTAAAACACACAGTAAATATGCTAGAAGAAAGAACTCTTGAAAACATTCGTGTTAGTAAAGATTTTATGAACAAAACCTCAGCACAGGAAATACCAGAGAGTCAAAAACTGGGATCTCATCTTACTAAAAGGCTTTTGCATGGCAAAGAAAACCACCAACAGAGTGAAGAAACAACCCACAGAGTGGGAATAAAAAATTGCCAGCTGTTCTTCAGACAAAAGACTAATACCTAGAATGTGTAAAGAACTTAAAAGAAAAAAAAAGCAAAAAACAAAACAAACAACAACAACAAAAAAAAACCACAGAACTCCCCACCAATTTAAAAACCCAATCCAAAAACAGACTTCTGAAATGAATATATACTCCTCAAATGAAGTAGAAATGACACATAAATACATGAAAAGAACGTCCAACATCACTGGCCATCTGGGAGATGCAAATTCAAACAATGCTGAGATTCCATCTCACTCCAGGAAGAATGGCTATCAAGAAATCAAAGCCGGGCGTGGTGGCGCATGCCTGTAATCCCAGCACTCAGGAGGCTGAGGCAGGAGGATTGTTGTGAGTTCGAGACCAGCCTGAGCTACAAAGTGAGCTTAAGGCCAGCCTGAACTGCATAGTGAGACCCTGTCTCAAAAAGACAAAAAAAAAAAAAAAAAGAAATCAACCAATAACAACTGCAGGCAGGGCTTTGGGAAGAAAGGAACCCTTCTCTGCTATTGGTGGAGGTGTAGATTCTTGCAACCACTATGGAAATCAGTGTGGAGATTCCACAAAATACTAAAACTTGTGGCTCCACTTCATCCAACTAGTCCCCTTTTTGGTATCTTCCTAAAAGAATTAAAAGCATCATGCCACAGTAATACAGGTACGTTTACAGCAGCACAGTCTGTAACAGCAGGAAACAGCCCAAATGCTCACCAACCAATTAATGCAGAGGTGGGCTTTTATGAAACAGAATACTACTTTGCCTCAAAGGATCAGCTTGAGATATTTCTAGCTCCATGCACGTGAGAGCATAATCTTAAGTGAACTATATCAGACACAAATGCGCATATGCTGCACAGTTTCATAGTTTCTTGAGTGTGAGAAACCAAAAGCAAAAGTAAGGACCAAGATATATTGTAACTTTGGAAAATGGGAAGAAAATGTTCAAATGAGGAGATCAACATGGGAGGGGAAAAGAAAGTGAGAAGCAAAAAGAGAATAGGAGGAAAAGAATGGGAACAAGGCTTTTGTAAATGAGGAGTGGTGGGGGAATGCGAAACAAAGAATCAAAATGTATGGGTGCAAATTCCCTATAATGTTATCAATATGCGTATCTAAAATATACCAATAAAAAACTACAATAAAATGATGAACATTTGTCTCTTTTATAATGTGATAAATACAAAACAGCTTTCAATTGGGCATGCACATCTGTAATCTCAAACCTGGAGGCTGAGGCAGAATACTGGGAGCCTGGGGCCAGCCTGAGCTACCAGGCAAGTTCAAAGCCAGCCTTAACTGCACAGCAAAACCCTGCCAGAAAAAGACAAATAAATAAATAAAAACAAAAATAAAATAGCTTTCATGTGCAGAAGACAGTATTGTTTTAAGACCCAAAACTGAGGGACCAGGGAGATGGTTCAGTGGAATAAGCACTTCCCTAGCATGCGCAAGGGCCTGAGTTCAATCCCCAGTTCCACCAAAAAAGAAAAAAAAGTAAGACCCAAAACTTTTCCATCTACTAAAAATATGTATTTGAAGGAATGGCCTTGATCTTTCCCTAAAGGAAGACTAAACTCATCAGAGGAAAAAGAATCTTGACCTTCACAGCAAACGATCACACTGCAGCGGCGAACTCCAAGGTAGGTATGAAGAGGCCTGCTGACAGCAAATGGCTTCATCTGCCACTACCTAACAATGACTTTTAAAAATACTAGAGAGGGAAGCTGGCTAAGCTGGAGACATCTCATCATTTCTGCCTTTGCTCCTGTAGCCTTGCTAATGCTCCAAGCAAGCAGCTTTCTCCCCAAGGAAAGAGAAGAGGAGGACAGGAAGGACTGACCTCCAGGCTGACAGGCCAAGCTCTACACTAAGGACTACAAACAGCTAAAAATGGGGGGAGGGTAAAGGCAACCCCCCAAAATGCATAAGAGAAACGCCCTCCACAGCAAGATGACAGCAGCATGCTAAGGACACACTGTCCTCATGCCAAGTAGAATGGCCACTGCCGGACGCTGCAGGTCCCACACAAGCAGAAAACACCCAGCTTCTAGAGCTGCCAGCACCCAAATGAGGTCTTCAGAAGACAGGAAGAACCCAGAGCCCAGAGCCCACCACCAACTCCCATGCCAGAGCCAAGGGCACCGAGCTCTTCAGAGGGGCAGCCCATATAAGAGTGGGAACTCCGGAAGCAGTGAGATGAAAAAGGCAGCCCAAGAGCAGGTGATAACAGGCTCAGCCCGTGGTCTGTGACCCAAGCACAAGGTGACTTACCGTGTGCATCTTGGTCGCTCAAGCTCTTTGAGCCAAACCAACGCTGTGTGTCCTGGACTCCACAGGCGAGACAAACTCCCAGCGCAGGCCCTAGATGAGAAGTGGGGCTGCCGTGCTGGCTGCAGGGCTGGGCCCTGGGCAAGAAACTGTGTGCACCACTAACAGTTATTACACATGCAGCAGAGGAAGCTGGGAGCCACAGTGACAGGTGATGCATCAGTTCACACACAGGAGGGTGAACACTGAGGGACATCCCACCCTGGTAAAGAACCCCAGGCTACCCTGAACTCTGACCATACTCAGGCAACCTTCCCACCCTATGAAATGGGTTTGCCTTGGGTGACCTCACAACCAGGAAGGACAGGGCCCACAACACACCACACAGCTCTATGCAGTGCGCAGGCATCCAAGCCCTGGGACAGCATTTCTTAGGAGGTGGTACTATAGCCCCTTTCCTAGTTATGGATCTGAGGGCAAACTTCTGGGGCACCAGGGACATGCCTGTGGGGGTGCCTGAGCTTTCCCATAATCCCCACCAGTCTTCCATATGAAACTGAGCTTCCAAAGGGAAAGGGGGCATTCTCCTCATGCAGCCATGCAGCTGAGCCTGCTTACAGCTCCTTCCTGCTCACTCCTGCCATGCGAGCACAGCCAGCCTCACTTTTCTTCAAAAGGGACCCCAATCTAACTGCTCACACAGGGCCAGAGAGGATTCTGCAAATAACATGTCCCAGCTGGGCAGCTGGGGTCCCTCTCTCCGCACAATTCAATACAGGTGACACAGTGGGCCAGCGACAGGGAGGCCCTAAGGGCTCCAAACACTTGAGACACACTTCATTTTTACTTTCTTTTAAAACATCCCATAATCCCAAGCCCTTTTGCAGGCAAGGAGAAGCAGACACAGACCAGTCACGGTGTTAGAACCCAGTCCCAGGAGCGGACATGGATGTACCATCTTCCTTGTGACATCTGAAGGTAAATCTGCAAGTAGCAGCAACAAAAACATCCCCTTCCCTTCAGCTCCCAGTAGCACTAACTTCTCTATTTTGCCAAAAACCTATTTGTCTTCAAATCAGTCAGTATAACCCCAAAGGTAAAGAGAAAATGGCAGTGTAAAATGTATTCAATGGCTGGAAGACAAAAACTTCTGTTTCTTGCGATCCTGAAGTACTGTCTATAGGTACCAGCTTGTTGTGCTCCAAGAAGTAAAACATCCTAAAAGTTGAAGGACTAAATGGTCCCTTGACTCACCGCTGTACAATCTGAAGATCACTAGGTTAGAGTGGGGGAAGCTGGGGCAAAGGGCTAATTTCTCCTCTGACCCAGACACAGCCTCAGGGAGGACTGAATGGGAAAGCCAGTGGCTCACCAGAGCTGCCAGTGTCCAGGAGAAAGTGAAGTTAGAAAACACCCCCAGCCCCTTCACAGCTTTCAGAGCTGATATAAATTCCAAACTTATTCCAGCACAGGCAAGAACCAACTTACATTTGTTGGTCTTTCCATTTTCCAATCTGTGCTAGGAAGAGTGGTTGCCCCTGTTCCTGGGGCCCTGCTTCTTGGCAGTACCTACATGGTTTACTAAAGGCCACCTACTAGGCTTGCAGCTAGTCATTTAGGGTTCTGACAAAAACTCATCCATGACTCTAATAGAGGGCCACTGCTCCATGCTGAAGACCAAAGCAACACAGGTCCTGGGCGGTACCCTTGTCCTACCAGGCCACCACCCCTGCAGTGAGAACTGATGCCTGTAGACCCAGGAGAGCAGCACTGCATCTCAGGACAAGCAGAAGGGGAAACTGAGTCAACTGTGGAGCCAGCTGCTATTCTCCCAGATGAACTTGAGGGACATCGGCCCTACCACACGACTGTTCTGATTACTGCAGTCCACCTGCCCCAGATTCACTCTTACAAGTCGCAGTGGAAACCAGGACAGCGCCTGGAAGTGGGGAGACTGCGTGGAGACCACAATCCAGCCTGACACTGAAGCACTCATGGCCAAAGCCTCACCTTCTCCCTGAAAGGAGGAAGCACAGGGCGCCTGTGAGTGTCAGCCCCACACCTGGTCACCACACAGAGCACATGGAATGGCCTCGACCTCTCTCCACATAACCAGACCAGCCAGCCTCATCTCCTAGATGGCCCTTGCCTCCCCATCCTCTCTCTATTTCTCCTAATAAAGGCTCCTCCCTTCCACTCTCAACTGAAATTCAGACTACAGATTAATTTTCTTAAATCATAGCTCTTACCGTTTCTAACAAACCCACTGCTGACCAAAACTCTCCAGAAACCTGGCCCAGAACTGAGGTCCTCTCTGAAGCAGCCCAAACAAGCCTTTCAAGCCTTCCTTCCTCCCCACACACCCACCATCCTGCCATGAGTGCTTCACACCTTCCAGCTTGCCCAACAGATACCCTGCCAGCAGACACCTGTCCTGCTCCACACAGGCACACAAGGAGAGGAGAACCGGGCTCAAATCCCCCCAGTGCTCGAATCCTGTCCAGCTCTTCCACCTGGCCTCTGCTTCAGTGCCTCCAGGGGCGAAGGAATCACTGTCTTCTCAGTCCCCTGTACTCTCCAGGTCTGCTCTTTCTACTCTGTGCCCAGCATGCATCACTTCGGGAGCTCCATATCCTGCCTTTTGGAGTGAGCAATGTGAAGCCAACTACAGCAACAGTCTTTTACATCTTTTCAAATGGCTGCCACACTTCCTCTCATCTTCTCTGGGTTCAAAGCATCAATGGGTTTCTTTGGCTATTCACCACTCATTCACTTAACACTCATAGGTGCCTTCCTAGGTGTTGAGTGCAACACTGTGTTGCTGCTCAGAAAACACTTACTGTGACAGACAGGGACAGTAACAGATAGCTGAGTACTGACAGAAGACACCACTGTAATCTGGACCCCAGAGGAGGACACGGCAGAGCAGGCAAGCTCAGTGCCCTCAGCAGTGCCACTCTTTGCAGGGTGAATGCAGGGACTCACGCGCCAGCTACCACCTTGGGGAAGGAAGAAGGTACCGCTGACTACTACAAGGCAGGTACTGTACCTGGTATTACCCATGCATCCTACACTTGACCGCTGCTGCCCCTCCCTCCCTTCCTGCATTCCTCTGTTTTCTCTTTCCTCTGTATATCCCCCTTTCTCTGAGGGTGTCTATGTTGCCCAGGGTGGTCTCACCCAGGTTACTTCCATGTTGAAAGTGGGACACTCAGCTTAAAAAGTGAAGTTACACACCAAGATCTCAGGCCAGGTAGCAAACACAGGGCTCAAACCCAGTCTGCCTGACATTCAGAACCTGGGCGCCCGTTTGCTTTATTAGCTGGTTAGTAGTACTTATCCCTTGTTGGGTCACTGTCTCCTTAGGGAATCTCAGTAACAGATTCCTTGGGGCCTATGAGATAGCTCGGCAGATTAAAGCACCTGCTTAAGCAAGCTTAGGCCAGCTCAGAGACCACAGTTAGACTTCTGGCATCACGTGCCCCGTGGCGGGCTGAGCCGGCCACAGAGTCCAAGTGTAGTGGTGCACACCTGTAATCCCAGCATTGGAGAGGCTGAAAAACAGGAGGATCACTATGAGTCCAAGCCCCATAGTGAGAACCTGTAACAACCAAATACATTAAAAAAAAAAAAAATTCTTAGGAAAAAGGCTCCTATGTACATTCAGTAAATTGTGCATAAAATGCCATGGTCCAAGGACTCCATAAATTCTCTCCATGCCTCTTAGTATTAGACAGAAACTTGGAGAGAATATAATGGGCTCCGTCTAGTGCCCATCCCTCCCTCCTTCCCATGCCCCTACTCATAAGCTTCCACTTAGTATCTGAAGGTGGCAGGCCTGTAGCTCAGCGACAATCTTGGGACATAGGAGGCAGGAGCTGCAGCACGCGCTCCTGTCCCAGGTTCTGTAGTGGCCACGCCCCCTGGGAAGCACATGGTTCCCGCAGGACCAGCTCAAGCAAGAGTAAGGGGTAGCAGGCTGCATCCGTGTGTGGCTGCCTGTCACCTGTTCCTGGCACCAGAGCAGGAGGTCTGCAGCTCTCCTGGGGACCCAGGTCCAGGAGGTGGCCTTGAGAATCACTCCTGACACTCAGCCAATTGCTTCTTCGGCCTCTCAGAAGCTGCCAGTGCATGATAGCTACAATAAAATGAGCAGGTTCTCATCTCTGTCAATGAACCGGGCCAGCAGCAAGTCCCAGTGCTAGAGCTTGTAAGGGAAGTCGTGCCAGATTCCAACTCCTAACTACAACAGTCTAGCCTCTACCACCTACCTTATTGTTATTTAAAGTTCTTGATCTGGGCCGGGGAAATGGCTCAGTGGAATAAGCACTTCCCTGGCAAGCGCAAGGGCCTGAGTTCAATCCCCGGTTCCGCAAAAAAAAAAAAAAACCAAAAAAATAAAGTTCTTGATCCACAATCAAGCCAAGGATCCTAATGCAAATGTTTCTAATGAACTAATCTGAGAAGAACTGGCGGTCCCTCTGGGGCCTGGCACGGTTCTTGGGTGACACAGGACAGGGTGGTACATCTAAGGTTCACCTTCAGGCAACCCTTCCCTTTTCTGGGCACACAGAAGACTCCACTCTGGCCTCTTGCATGAGGGACACCTGTGCCTTGTGCTGGAATGGGCTGCAGCAGAGGTGACCATGAGTCCCTTCATCTGGTGAAGGACAAGCTGGTCAGCTCACATTCTCCTCCTTACTTGCCCACCTTGCTGTGGAAGAACCTTAACACCCCAGCTGTACAACATAGGACAAGGGCACCACATCTGGGCCTCTGAGGAGCTGTGTGGATCCACACAACACCCACAAGAGAGAATGCCTGAAAGACACGGATCAGAGGGCTGTTTGACCATCAATAAGCTGCTGGTCCACAGATTTGAGTCAATGTAGCATCTGAAATGAAGCCAGAAGATAAGCCTCCCTGGCTGGAAACAGAAATTGGGACCATGGCTCTGGTAGGTTAGCAAGGAAATACCATGTAATTATGTTTCCTGAGCCATGACCATTTTCAGGCTAATCAGTAAATAGGCCCTTCAACTGCCAGAGATGGAGACAAATACTTAATACAAACATTTGCTTCCATTAAAGCAAAATGTCATATTGAAGAGCACACAGTGGGAAGAGTGTGATGCCTTTGGAGCACGGCCCTCACTGGCTCATTATTCTAGCTGCTGTGGCTTTGTGAATGGAGGTGCTGAATTCCCAGACAATACTCCTTCACTCTCCCTCATAGTTGCACAAGATCTCAGGCAACGGAAGCTACCATGTAGGTCTCCACAAAGAACCAAAAAGAATTAAGCACGATTTATTACTACAAAGACTAGTTCAAGAGAAAATAAATGGCTAGTGCTTAAATATCTCGTGCAGATGATTAAAGGTCCCTGAAGGTGATCTGCAGCAGCATTAAGCCAGCACGAACGGCAGGCTGGTAGCAGAGGAAAGATGAACTGTCCGGTGCTCAAGCCATGCTGACAGCACATGGAGATTTTTCATTTCAAGAGATAATTTGGTAGAGAATAAGCATGATTTAGACTCTATTATTCATTTAAAAATTAGTAGGTCACCTATTAAAATCTAAGCATATCATTAACTCAAATATTTTTAAAGTGCCAGGGCTGTAATTCAGTGAGAAAGCCCTGGATAGAATCCCCAGTACTGCAATCAATCAGTCAATCAATCAATCGATCAATCAATCAATTGTGCCTGGGTGTAGCTCAGTATGAAGGCCCTATGATTAATGCCTAGTAACACACACAAAGGCAAATTTATCACTTACTAGTTTTTATAGGAAAACTTATACAGCCCCCCATCCCCAAAATTAAATTCTCAAAACTCAGAACCTAGGAACAAGACAGAATCTTCCCTGGGAACCATTCAATGCTGTGCTGATGAGGTACATCCCAGCCCATACGCGGGGCCTCCTCGCTCATCCCCACTGCCACGGGCAGAACATGAGCCAGTG
Source organism: Ctenomys sociabilis (assembly GCA_004027165.1). NCBI lineage: Eukaryota > Metazoa > Chordata > Mammalia > Rodentia > Ctenomyidae > Ctenomys > Ctenomys sociabilis. The sequence goes on along the minus strand of PVKA01015758.1, from coordinate 34,228 downwards.
GTGTGCGCACGGCCTCCTTCATCAGCGCAGTCACAGGGAGGAGGACACACCCGCATCAAGTCCGCCAGAGGTTCAGTCAGCTGCTCGCCTCAGCATCAATAGGAACTCAAGACCCATGGGGTCCAAGTGCAGCACCGGAAAAGCCTCCTATTCTCCACTCTCCTCGGCACTCCCCTCTGGCACAGACCACACTGGCAAAGGCGGCACAGCTAAAGGACAGCAAGGACACCCACCCAGGGCCTCAGACTTCCCTCAAGCAAGATTCCCAGAGAGTCCTGCAGCAGCTCACCCACCCCTCTCCCACAAAGAGGGAATGCACTACTCTAGGAGATCTGCGGCTCTATTAGGCTTTTGTCCACAGTGAATCCTCGTGGCCCAAGCAAGCTAAAGGGCTGCCTGGATGCATGACTCCAGGTTGGACTGAAAACCACACATACCCAACCCAAACCTACCTCCACTGATGGAGCCACGATTCACAGATGAATCCTTCACAGGTTCATAAAGAAAACCCTTGCAGACTGAGGACAGAGCTAGAAAACATAAAATGTGCTGGCTGGGTACGGCGACATATTCCTGTAATCCAGCAGGAGGTGGAGGAGGAAGACTACAAATTCAAGTCCAGCCTCATCAACTTAGGGAAAGCCTATCTCAGAATAAAATCAAAAGGGCTAGAGATGCAATTCAGCCTGCCCTGGGTTTAATTTTCAATACAGAGAAAGAAAGAGAGAGGAAAAGAAAAAAAGCAGGCAGGGCAGGGTATACCTGTAATCCCAGCACTCTGGAGACTGAAGCAGGTTTGCTTTGAATTCAAGGCTGGGCGTGGCTACACAGTGAGTTCAAGCCAGCATAGAATACATGCCAAGACCCTGTCTCAAAAAAGCAAGGGGGGTGGTGAAATGTGGTAAACAAAAAAGTGTAGATTTAGAGATCAGATACCTCTCACCTGAAGGAATAATAAATTACTTAGGGAAACAACAGGAGCCATATGCTCAGGGGATGCTGCCTCTAACAGCAAGAACTAGCTGAAAGCATCAGACAAGGACCCCCTTACACACACCCCTACCACAGAAAGAAAAAGAATGTTACTGCTAAGGACCAGCCAGATAGCTCAGCAGATTAAAGTGCCTGCGTAGGCAGTCACAGGGACCAAGGTTCAATCCCTAGCGTGTCCTGCAGGCCCTGCCCCTGGGGGCATGCTGAGACATTGATTAAAACTGGGTATGGTGGTGGTCACCTGCAATCCCAGCGCTTGGGAGGCTGAAATCAGGAGAATCACTGAGACCGAACTGTGTAGTGAGACCCTGTACAGCCTGTATAGAACGAAAGAAAGAAAAGAGAGAGAGAAAGAGAGAGAGAAAGAGGGAGAGAGGGAGGGAGGGAGGGAAGGAAGGAAGAAAAAGAGAAGAGAAGAGAGAAAAGAAAAGAAAAGAAAAGAAAAGAAAAGAAAAGAAAAGAAAAGAAAAGAAAAGAAAAGAAAAGAAAAGAAAAGAAGATGCTACAGCTGATACCCTGCCTTTGCCTTATAGGAAGTACTTGAAAAAAATATAAACATCTGAGGTTCCACCTACGGTCATGCAGGAAGAGCTTCGATGTACATCGGGGCCCACCTGTCACCCACAAGATGTCCAGATGCTCACCACAATGCTACTCCATTTAGGATTTCATTTGTTTCTTCTGGGGACTCGAACACAGGCTCTGGATATGCTGCTCCATGTCTACTGAGTGGACGCAAACATCCGCGGTCACCCTGCTCATGAGAGGCCACTAGCATCTGAATTCCCATGAAAGCGTGCCTTTAAAGTCCCCTGTGTCTGGCAAGGAGACAGGCACAGAGGCCCCACCTTGCCCAGGAACAGCAGGGCTCCTCTACATTCCCAGGTCTTCGAGAACAAAGCCCACAGCTCAATACACTGGCTCCCACCACCATGCCTGATGTGTCCAGGTGCACTTAATGCATTTGATCCTCCATTTGCTGACAGCCATCCTATTAGCCACAGCCAAGTGAGCAGGAATTTATTAACTGACAATTCTACAGTTCCATGAGGTAAGATACGTCAAACTCCCACGCTGAACATTTTTCCACATGCATTTCAAGGAATGAGAGTTGGAGGCTCTTATCAGAGGAACTCAGGCCAACACCAGGGACCAGACACTTGAGAATTCAAACCCTACATGTGCAGGCCGCTTCCCCCTCCCTTGGTCCCCACTTCCTCACACAGTCACCCCACACCTGTAGGCAGTAGAAGGTGGGCAAAGAAGCAGCAAGAGCTGTGCCTAGTCAGGTTTTTTCTCCTACAACAACCTGCAAATCAAAGCAACAAGGCACTCAATCAGGCCAGCAGCAGTGGCAGCAAGCCCCCCAGATGGCACACAATTAAGAGAAGGACAAGGCGGGCAGCACTCTTCTCGCACCCCCCTTGCCTCACCACTCTGCCGCACATAAAAGCAAACAGGTGAAAACATCCAACCCTAACATGCAGACAAACTGTGCTGAGCACAGCATGAGGCCCCTATAATCTCATTTTAATTCTGTGTCTTGAAAAGGATTCTCAGAAAACCTAGAGAAAGGAAAGTTTTATCCTCATACTTTTACAGTGAAAAGCAAACTATGGCGTAGTGGTGGTCTCCTCCAGGGCAAAAGGCATTCACCACTGGAGAGACAAGCTGCACAGACTAGAAGAGCTGCTGACAGTACAGTTGGGATAGATAACGCTGTGCTTCTACATAATTCTATGAGAGGCAAGATCTGCACTAATGGTGGCTGGACAGGATATTATGTCGGCTTTTAGTGCTATGGTCATCCACTAGGTAAATAATTATTGAATCTTTGATATAATTCAGCTATAAAAAAACCTGTAAATATAATATCATGTATGCACCTTGTACAATACCAAAACGTTATGAAAACAGTTTGCAATGTATTAATTCATCGAACGTGTATGGTTAAGATGTCTTGAAACTGTCTGATTGACATTTGTATTTTAATAAAATAAAAATAAATAAATAAATAAATAAAAAAGAGCTGCTGAAGTTTCAATGTGCAAGCTTGCAAAGGACAGAAAACTATAAAAAGCCAAGTGAGATGACACACGCCTGTGATCCACACTCCAGAGGCTGAAGCAGGAGGACCACCACAACTCGAAGCCCAGCCTGCATTACACAGTTAAGGCCCTCAAAAAAAAGGTACCAGCACCAGCAAGTATTTTAAAGGGAAGAATTCAATTTGCATACTGCTTGGTGTTTTCAGGAGCTCCCAGCTCCACAGGGGTCCTGACATAGCCTTCTGGTGATGCTTCAGGGACTGCACTGTGCAGCTTACCCCACCAGTTCCAGTCAGACAGCCCCAGGTGACATCCAGGCACAACAGCGTGGGGAGTGAAGCCCGGTTCTCAGGCCCCCTCTTCTGCCTGCTCCCACAGCTCCCCACCCTGTGTCCTGTGCTGCCCTGCTGCTGTCTCTCAGATCTGTTAGCAATGAAAGTGCTTAGGTCACAGTCTCCTCTGAGGGACCCCTGACTCGAGCTCCCTGGCCCAGACAGACAGACAACCAGACAAAATCAGAACCAGTGGGGCCACACACCCACGGTCTCCTGAAAAATTAGGAGTTGTTCTTATTTCCAACATGAGCAGTCCTCACTTCAAAACAATGAGAGGGAGGGCACCAGGCAGCAGGAACCACTGACAGTCACACTGCACCCCAATAATCATAGTCCTGCGAGGCTGAGGCAAGAAAGATCACAAAGGTTTTGGCCAACCTAGGCTACATAGCAAGTCCTATCTCCAAACAAAGGATAAACTTTCTGTAAGAGGTCAAAATGGCCTTATAGCAAATATTAAATCAAGATTTTAAAAAATAATGAAGTAAAATTAGTCATAATACTCTCATTAAGAACTTTTATAAAGGGGAGATGGCTCAGTGGAATAAGCGCTCCTCTGGCAAGCGCAAGGGCCTGAGTTCAATCCCCGGTTCCGCAAAAAAAAAAAAAAAAAAAGAAAAGAAAGAACTTTTATAAAGAAAAATTTTATATTAACACGTTAAATAGAATTTTACATTTTTATTTTTAAAATAAGATCGGGGCCGGGGAGATGGCTCAGTAGAATAAGTGCTTCCTTGGCAAGCGCAAGGGCCTGAGTTCAATCCCTGGTTCCGCCAAAAAAAAAGAAATAAAGAAAGAAGATCTTGCTATGTACTCCAACTGGAACTGAACTCACTACGTGGCCCAGGGTAGTCCTAAACTCACAGGGATCCTTCTTCCTCAGCCTTCCAAGTGCACATGGCTGGCTCCTTCCTCTTTACAACTGCTCTAGAAAGGGGACCTGGGTCCCCAGTCGGGGAACATCTGACTGGGCAATGCTGTCGCATGGTGGGAGCCGACACTTCTCAATCCAAATCCACAGTCTGCACAGACACTGCCCACAGCTGGTGCACACCAAGGAATGGCAGATTGTATCTATGCTAGGAGTACAGGCTCATGCCACCACGCCCAGATGAAAACATATTTAAACTACAGCTCAGTCCATCTTCATTTTTAGTTTATAATGTTTCACAACAGCTAAACAACACCGAATGCTACCTATACAGGGATATATACAACACAAACCCGCAGTTTTCTTGCTCACAATTCCAAGCATTTCCTGAGGCCCCACCCCCTAGGAAAACACACGACTGGCACCATGGGTTTTAAGCCGCTAAGTCCCACACTTAGAACACTGCAGGACAGAGTTCCTGGCACTACTTGGTGGCTTCAAACCCCTCAAGAGCTCTGCAAGCTGCCTAACAGAGAAGCCCCCTCTCCAGGCACTTACAAGAAGGGGACTGCAAGGCCAAGTGTCTGTCCTACTCGGGGTGTGCATCACGGCCACCATCTGTAACCCTAGGAAGGGCCCCAGCACTCCAGCTGCAACTTCTGCAATGGGCCTCACTTTCTGGCCAGCAGGGCAGGTGGGCTGCAGCCACCCTCAGGGGTCACCAAGCCCCGTGCCAGGCCCCACTCCACAACAAAGGGCAGGTGGGACTGCTCCAGGGCCAGCTCTGCCCCCTTAACTGCCCTGGAAGGAGGCAAGCAGCCACTGGACCACGTTCAGGCTGCTTCTCACTAGCTCCTGTTCTGATCCATACCCAACAGTGAAGGCCTGCCAAGTGAGGTCCCAATCAAATAGCCCTGGGGCCGGTGTAGCTCAGCAGTAGTGCTTATTTAGCTTGTGCCTGGCCTTGGGGTGGATGCACAAAACCACAAAACAACAACAAAACAGAAAGGCATGTGTTAAGCATGGCAGCTGGTCCTTTGGCTCCCCTGCCATGGCTCCCCCAGGCAGCACTCATCACAGAGTCGGCCTGACAAGAAACTCTGGCACAGGGAGAAGCAAGCCCCAGATCCCCTTCAGCCCTGCAGGGAATGGAGGGGTCTGCCAGCCACCAGGAGCGCTGCCTGCATGCAATTCATTCTGGGTTCACTGACAACTGTTCTAGAAGCCGATTTGAACAAAAAGCTTCATTTCTACAAAAGGGTCATTATTTAGCAGCTCTTCTTTTTTTTTTTTTTTTTTTTTTTTTTCTTTCTAGCAGCTCTTCTGACTCACCTCGGACAGCAAGTTTACACATTCTTACAAATTCACAAATGGAGCTTACCTCTGCCCATAGCAAGACCGTCACACCCCATTCAATCACCTTCTAGAATCCAGCTATGACTTCCTGACCTGGAAGCACCGTAACCTAAATGCACCCGGAAAATGCTCTTAGGATGTCTATGATTTCCTTTTGTGGATGGAAGAGGATTAATTCTCACTTGAGCTGGGGTTCAGTATCAGTGATAACATTAATAGAATTTCACATGACTTTCAGCATCAAAATTTCCTTGACTGAAACATTCACAGAAACATACTGTTTTTATAAAGAACAACATTATAGCCATTTTTAAAAAAATCTTTCCTTGTGCTGGGAGTGGTGGCACACACTTGTAATGCCAACACTGAGGAGGCTGAGGCAGGAGAATCACTGAAAATTTAAGCCCAGCCTGGACTGTATAGCAAGACACTGTCCCCAAAAAAATGAAAGCAGGGCCAGGGATATAGCTCAGGGACTGAAGAACCTGCCTGACAAGTACACAATACCAAGTTTGATCCCCGGTGCTACAAATAAAAAAAATAAAAACAATCTTTCCTCATATTTGTATTTCCTGAAGGCTTTTCTCCATTCTTTCGTTTTGTCTTTTTGAGACTGCGGTTCACTGTGCAGTGCAGGCTGGCTTTAAACTCACTTTGTAGTCCAGGCTGGCCTTGAACACCCCGGGGATCCTTTGCCTCAGCTTCCAGAGTGCTAGGACTATAGGTGTGTAACATCATGCCAAGCCTCACTATTTTACCATATCTCAATTAAATCTTAAAAAAAAAAAAAGTCCTCAAAACAAAAAGTCAAGAGGCAGCATCTATGCATTCTGTCTGATGAGGGGACAGTCAGGAACAAGGAAATGCCAAAGAGGATGCAGCCAGCCAGACACCACTAGGTCCAGCCATAGCAACGGAAAGCCGAGAAGGCAGCTCAGCACCAACCCAAAGCAATACTGTTCCTGTGCTTTCTGAGCACTGCCTTCCCTGAGAGGATGGGCAGGCTCACCCATCCCCAGACCTACCTGACGGAAGCCTTCTCCAGTGCCACACCCTCTGAACAATGGTTCTGTTCTGCACTGGTGGGGAGAGGCACGAGACTGTCAGCGTGCCACGTTCAGCACTCCTGGTGACCCAGTTCCTCTGCATAGACTACCTTATCTCATTTCAACAGTGACCTCAAGTGTGCTTCTCCAGAAAAATAAACCCTATAGATGTGTGGATGGTGCTAAACTCTGAGGGGATTTTTTTCCTTTCTTGTTATCAATATTAAATAACTTAATAAGAGCTGGGGATATAGCTCAGTGGCACAGTGCCTGCCTGGCAAGTGCAAGGTCCTGAATTTGACTCCCAGTACCCCTAAATAAATTCCTTGAGAAGGGAGCTAGCACCGCCCATTGTTCCCTCAGGACAGTTCAGGTTAAATAACTTAATAAATTAGATGTGATTAGGGTAATTCCTGAACACACAAAATTCAACAAATGTTCCCTGTCCTGATATTATTTTGTTTGTTTGTTTGCTGAGGGGTCTCACTATGTAGCCCAGGCTGACCTTGAACTCATGTTCCGGAGCTCAGTGGGCAATCTCAGCAGCAGTGGCGGCAAGCTGGGACTGGCTGGGGCAGCTGTCCTAAGAAGCGGCAGTAGCTAGACCTTCTCAGCACTTGATACTACTGGCCATGTCAGAAAGGGGTTTAAATGCTCTCCCCATGAAGTGATGAATGTTTCAGGGGACAATTATACTTGACCTGATTATACAGCAATACCCTCAAACATCACATGATGCCTCCTTAATATGCAATTTTTATGCTTTTGAGTTAAAAAAATAAACTTAAAGTTTGGCATGGTGTTGCATGCCTATAACCCCAGCGCGCGGGAGGCTGAGGCAGGAAGATCACTGTGAGTTTGAGGTCAGCCTGGGCTACACAGTGAGACCCTGTCTCAACAAAAACCCAAAGGAGTCAGGAGAGAAGCACTCTGAGGAAGTGACATCATCACAACACAGCTCCAGCCACACTGGCCCCTGGTATGCAGGGAGCACAGCGCAGGACCCAGCACATCTCAGTCAGATGTGGGCATGAAAAGCAGTGAGTAAGGGCCAGAGAAATGGCTCAGTGGAATAAGTGCTTCCCTCATAAGTGCAAGGGCCTGAGTTCAATCCCTGGTTCCGCAAAAAAAACACACATGCTGTGTGAGAGACTCTATGTCAATGAAATCTGCAATTTTTCTTTCTAAAAAGTAGAAAATACAAACCTGCTCTGGGCTCGCTGAGCTGCTTTTTTGGTAAGAACACTGGTTGAAGCAAAAACAAGGCCAACCCTAACTGGCTTCCCTCCTTGATACAAGGGGTCCACAGAGGGCAGGCTCAGCAGCTCCACCCAGTCAGTCCTGGTAGCTCAGCCCCATCCTGAACCTGGCCAGCCTCTGGCTTCACCCTGGCTCCCAGATGCACCTCACCCCCAACGCCAGGGCAGAGAGAGGCCTTGCTTTGAGACTGAGGCTGAGCAAGCATGCCCACTCTGAGCCACTCTGTGGTCAGGGCTAGGTTGCTACAACTGGCTCAGCCAACGACCTGCCACCCAGGCCACCCACACGAGTCATCTGAAGAGTTGAAAGAAGGAATTCAAGAAAATGCTTGAAGACCTTGTGGTGACAGCGCTCTCCCTTCTGCAACAGACCTTTCTCCCAGGCCAAAGCCTTTTTTATCCCCCAGTACTTGGGATTGAATTCAGGATCTCCAAGCATTCTAGCCCCAACTACAACATTGGCCCTTTGGAGTACAACCCTGTCCCCCAGCACTGGGGATTGAATCTGGGACTTTCTCATTGAGCTGCATCCCAGCTCTTTTCCTATTTTTTATTTTGAGACAGCCTCTTTCTAAATTGCTAAGTTGTCCAGACTGGGCTCAAACTTACAATCATACTGCTTCACTCTACATGGGAATGGCCATCACACCTGGCTTGTTTTTATTTTGAAACAGGGTCTTGCTACACTGTGCAGGCCAGCCTCAAGCGAGTGATCTTCAGGCACCCAGCACAAAAATCACCCCCCCTTTTTTTCCTGGTATTTAAGACAGGGTGGGGCCAGGGAGATGGCTCAGTGGAATAAGCGCTTTCCTAGCAAGTGCAAGGACCTGAGTTCAATCCCTGGTTCCACAAAAAAAAAAAAAAAAAAAATAAGACAGGGTGGACAGGGTGTACGGGTCTCACTGCATAATCAGACTCATAGTGATCCTCCTGTTTACAGCTTCCCAAGTGCTGGGATTACAGGTGTGTGCCACCATGCCCAGTCTCAATCACCATCTCAGAGCAACCCAGGGGCAGGGCCAGCATGGCAGGCCCAAGGATTGAACCCCCAGGTCCTTCATCTGCCTAAGCAGGCACTTTAATCCACTGAGCTCTTTGGCCAGCCCTTAAAAATCCTCTTAAGCAGAGTCTCTCCTCACTAAAACAGCAAGTGATTCTCTGGGCTGGGGTCTAGCACAGTGGTGGAGCCCAGCCTATAATCCATATGAGGGCCTGGTTCCACCCCCATCAATGCAAAACAAACAAGTTGGCTGTTCCTTTAGGACAGGCTCTGGAAGCAGGTCCCTCAAGCTTCCAAAGAGATCCCAGGGACAGAAGTGCCCAAAGGCCTATTCATGACCGCTCTAGAGCCTGGGCTGAGCAGTTCCGCAGGCAGTGCGAGAACCAAAGGCAACCAGCAGGCAGGGCCCTGCAGTTTCCTGCTTAGAGATCTGCCTGGCGGAAAAACTGGGGAGACACCTCTAGAAAGATAAACATGGACGGCCCTTAAACGAGTTCAGATACTCACAGGTGAGTACTGAGGAAAACCACACCAACAAACTACACATTTCTCACTCACTAGGTTGGCGAAAGGCCACAGTCTGACATAGTGCTGCCTTAGCCAGGCTCGGGACACATGCACCTCTGCTGGCCGCTGCTGGTAGGAGGGCAAGCTAGATACTAATGGAAGGGGCTCTGGGGAAAACATCTGCCAAGACCACACCTGTGTTCATGGATTTGTAGCCCTGTGCTCAGTGTAGCCGCCTGCCAGTCCAAATGCCAAAGGCCCAGGGCCAGGGAGATGGCTCAGTAGAATAAGCACTTCCCTGACAAGTGCAAGGGCTTGAGTTCAATCCCTGGTTCTGCCAAAAAAAAAAGGTAAAGACAACCTATTTGACAAAAAATAAATAAATAAATAAAAATAAATAAATAAAGCCGGGCGTGGTGGTGCAGGCCTGTAATCCCAGCACTTAGGAGGCTGAGGCAGGAGGATTGTTGTGAGTCCGAGACCAGCCTGAGCTACAAAGTGAGCTTAAGGCCAGCCTGAACTACATAGTGAGACCCTGTCTCAAAAAGAAAAAAAAAAAAAAAAAAAAAGGCCTGTGGCTCTCGGCCAGCACTCCAGCTTTTAGGGCACTCTCCCCACACAGCCCCACAAGCTTCCTCCTGGGTCCGGAAACCAAAGACATTTCCAAGTTAGTGGGATACAATGCAGCCCTAAAAGAGGAAGATAGATACTTCCCAATATGAGGAAACCCTTAAGATTCAGGGAGTAAAAAGTAAGATAACAACAACCTTTACCATACAGATAATAGCCATTTCCAAAACAGTAGCACTGGTAGGGCAAAAGAGAAACTACAAAATGGTTTTATAGAGGAGCCCTGAAGGAAAGGTGGGAAGGCAGGGTAGGGCCAAGCCCTGCACAACACACATCTGGACCCCATTGTTTAACCTTAAATCAGAAAATGTGTTACCTACTCACAATCATTTATTTTATTATTTTATTTTATGTATGTAATACAGAGTCTAGAGGGTCTCACTACACAGATCTGGACTCGGTGATCCTCCTGTTTTCAGCCTCCTGAGCACTGGGATTACAGGTGCACACCACCAGGCCTAGTCTTAATCACAGTCTCAGTGCGCTCCAGGGGCAGGGCCAGCACAGTGCACCAGGAATCAAACCTCAGTCCCTGCACCTGTTTAAGCAGGCACTTCAATCCATTGAGCTATCTAGCTGGCCCTAATCATTCCATTGAATTTTGAAATAAATTTTGAGATTGCCATAAAATAATGTATAGGTTTTTAAAATTATAATCATAAAATTTTACAAAAGGAACATGAAATTATAAATCATAAAAGCATAAATAAGGGATACATGTTACACGCCACCACAAACACCCAATTACCGAAGGCTAAGAATATCTGATTAAAAGCATACATCACAAAAACTGCAAAAATAATAAAAACTTGGATTAGACGAATTATAAACCTAAATTGCTCTCAGGTCAACCCTGTGATCATTTTCAAAAGATGGGCCAGGAATACAGCTCAGTGGCACAGTGCTTGCCTGGCAATCACAAGGTTCTAAGTTCAATTTATGATACCAAAAAGAAAAAAAAAAAAAGGCATTAATCCGTTTTCAACGTCAAGTCTCCTGTAGAAAAATACTCAAGCTGATTTCTACCACCTCTCTATAAGTAATCAGCAATGTGAACCTTAAAAATATAGCCCCCCTTGCATGAGTTTTCAAACAGAAAGCAGGAAAACTATACAACCCACCACATCATATGTCCAAAAGCAGACACTTTAAAGATATGTAAAACATAAGCTCATGTCACAAGCTCACCCACAAGAAACACCCTTAGCAATTCCTATTGCTACAGAATTACTAATAAAATTTTGGATCACAGGTTCACACCTGTCAAGGCCAAGGCAGGAGGCTCAAACCCAGCCTGGGCGACTTAATGAGACCCTGCCTCAAAACAAAAAACAAAAAGGGCTGGGATGTAGCCCAGTGGTAGAATACCCACGGGCTCAAGCCTCAATACTGAAAGAAAACAAAAATCAATTGCTGTATGGCTGTATCGGTTGCAGAAGCAGGAAGTAAAGAGGTCTAATCAATCTACTTACTGAGGATTCCTTTGGCAGCCCGGCCTGCCCCTACCCCACGCCTTCATCTGGATTTCATTTTTACTCAGCCCAAGCTCTCTCTACACAGCCAGCCGGTTCATCTCTCTCCACTTGCACCCTTTTCAAATAAACTTTGTCAATGCAACAAAACAAAACAGAAACAGGCAAATCTGAGCGTTATCTGAATCCACAATAATGGACTGGCTATCTCTTTTTCTCAGGAAAGTGAATACGCCAAAAATCAATTATATTTAAATAAGTTAGTGCAGGCATGACTGTGAGGTCACCCTAGTAACCCACGATTTACACATGAAGTGAGCCAATGACTTGCTGTGGCTCGACTCTCACAAAGCCTCCTGCATCGCACCCTGCTCTCCTGCTCTCCGGGCAGCTGGGTCCACAGTGTGTGGTGCTGGGGTCAAGGCTGTGACTGCTAAGCTGATGCTTCTGGGGTGGTGCACCTGGAGAAGGCCTCTCTGGGAGAGGGTGGAGGAGTGGAGGGGCCCGAGAGGCTGCCACCTGCTGCTTTGCTGCCCCCCACCAGCCGCCCCCACCATGACAGTCTCCCCTGTGCAGTGCTCCTCTCGCCCGCCTGCCTTGGAGCCAGGTGGTTATGAACTGAAACCCACACCAACTGGGAGCAAGACAACCTTTTCCTCTTTAATTTTGGATGTCACGTATTTGTCTCAGCAAAGAGCCAAGGAAGACAGGGACCTATGTCAAAGAGAAACCAAGTTCTGGGAGTGCACATTCAGGATCAGAATATGATTCTCCCCTCTGTGTGTGTGTGTGTGTGTTGTGTGCATGAGCATGCTAACAGAAAATGAACCTGGGATCACAAATCTACATTCCAAGCACTCACCCCCTTTTTGAAACACAGCCTCATTAAATAGCCCTGACTGGTCTAGAATTTGAAAGCTTCCTGCCTCGGCCTCCACAGTACCTGGAAGAACAGGTATACCACCACTCTGAGGCTTTTCTCTTATTCTTAAACAAATGTCTCTACTTAAAAACAGGTTTTCTCTCTGTTTAGCAACGCTATTATCTAACTCTCAAAACATGAAATCTTGCCAGGTGTAGTACCTGCCTGCAAAACTAGCACCTGGGAGGCTGAGGCAGGATTGCCATGAGTTCAAGGCCAGCCTGTACTACATAACGAGGGCCTGTCTCAAAGAAACAAAAAAAGAAAAAGAAACCTTAGGGAACTCTTTCAGATCCCCTCATCTCATCTCTACCAGTATTAACCATAGTTTACCTAGTGACACTTCAGGAGCAAGTCATCCTCTAGTAGAAGCCCAGGACTCAAAGGGAGGGGCTTATAGATCATACTGGCCTTTGCCCATGGAGAAGAGAGGATGCAGAGGGGTCCTGCATTTAACATCAGCTTCACTCTCACTGCACTTTCTGGAGTGAGTGTGATCCACCAGAACCCTGGACTGTCAAAGCTGCAGAAAAGGCTTCACGATTCAAAGGCACTAACAGGAAAGGAAGGCCCACACCCAGAGACCACACCCTCACTACACACTGCAGAACACACAGAACAGCCAGCTACGCAGGAAAGCTAGCGGTAGGAACAGGACTGACTGGTGGCACATGCCTGTCATCCCAGCACTCAGGAGGCTGAGGCAGGAGAGTTGCTTGGAGTTGAAAGCCAGCCTGGGCTACAAAGTGAACTCAAGGTCAGCATGGACTACAAAGTAAGACCTTGTCTCAGGGAGGGAAGAAGGGAGGGAAGTTGGGAGGGTACTCACTCTTCAATCATTCCAGGAGAGAAATGAAATGTGCACAGAAAAGGGGCTTCAGTTTGGTTGGCCATCACCAGCAGCCCTAGACATATAAAAAAATGAGACAAGATGCAGATGAAGGCAAGGAGCTGCTGCTGGCAGCAGCAGGGTCCTGGTGTGCCCATGAAGCAAGTGGCCCCTCCCTCAGGCATTCCTGGCCTCTCCCCACTGCTTATTCCAGGGATAACTGTGCTGCAAGCAGGTACCAAGTGGGGTCCTTAGGACTGCAGGCTGCACACAAAGGGCCTTTCATCAGCTGACTGTTCTGTTCCCTGACATCCCACCCCAGACACAGCATGCACACAGTCAACACCCAAATGATGACTGGATTCATATGTGCTGAGCATCTAGCTGGCGAAACATCGAAACATCGCGCTGCATACAGGAAGATATACACAAGGAAGGAATGTCACAGAAAAACAGAACTGAAAGATAAGTAAAGATCGTAACAGCTGGGTGTGGTGGTGCACACCTGCAATCCCAGCACTCAGGAGGCTGAGGCAGGAAGATCACAGCAAGTTGGAGGCAAGCCTGGGCTATAGCAAGTTCAAGGCCAGTCTGAACCACATAGAAAGACCCTATTTAAAAAAAAAAAAATCACAGCAAAGTGAATCTAAAGGAAGTGGCAGATACTTGAAAACTTATCAGTTTACACAAATCATTTGGCCTTTGTCATTATCAGAAAAAGACTCCTCAAATGGCACTGCTTTTATCAATAAAGTCTTTAATTCCATCATTTATTCCTAGGATCAAAGTAATCAACAGATTTAACATAATCCTAAAAGAAAAATGGGTATTTTTCTCTGAATATAGAATTGATATTGATTCAAAAATGTATAAGGAAATACAAAGCAATGAACCATGACATCCTGGAGAATGAGACTGGAGGTCTTGGTCTAACAGACACAGGCTTGTTTTAAATCTACAGTGACACCGTGTGGTGTGGGTGGCAGAAAGGACAAATCAACCAACCAACAGAATCAGGGACTCCCCACCAACCTGCAAAGAGACCTCTGATTTTTAAGGGCAGCAGTGAGTGCTCTTCAACTACAGAACCAGAGCAATATGAAAAAAGCCAAACCTTCAGCCGCACAGAGAAAACCCATGCCACGTGAACATAAACAGCAAGTAAAGGAATAAAACTTCCCCCGGACTTCCCGGTAAAGGTTCCATGTATTGTACAGACCACAAGAAAGTACAACCATAAAAGAAAAAAATTGCCGGGCGTGATAGCGCAGGCCTGTAATCCTAGCACTCAGGAGGCTGAGGCAGGAGGACTGTTGTGAGTTCGAGACCAGCCTGAGCTACAAAGTGAGCTTAAGGCCAGCCTGAGCTACATAGTTGAGACCCTGTCTCAAAAAGACAGAAAGAAAGAAAGAAAGAAAGAAAGAAAGAAAGAAAGAAAGAAAGAAAGAAAGAAAGAAAGAAAGATTGTCAGATTAGACTACATCAAAATAAGGCTTTCGGCTCATTAACGGTACCATTAAGCATGACAAAGCCAGCCATAAAACATGAAGGTACAATATACACTTTCAATGAAGGGTCTACATTGAGAAAAACTAACTCCTACAAATCACGAAGTCAACTAAGACACAGAACCAGAAAAATGGACAAACAGGTGAACTCACCAGAGATACTGAAATGTATCATAAGTGCACAGTGCACACAGTATTGCTCATAACAGCACTGTTCACAAACAGCCCAAACTGAGACGACCCTGAGTGTCCATCAGGAATGGCTCGAGTAAGTGAAGTCTGGAGTACTTATTTATACAACAGAATAGTGGAAAGCAACAAAAATGAGTAAAATACAGACACAGAAACATGAATGGGTCACACAAAAATAATGTTGCATGAAAGAAGCCAAACCACAGAAGAATATATACTGTGCAATCAAAAGTATGGAGGACTGAACTTGTGCTCCTGCCTGGTTGGAGAAAGCGGCATGAGGCTGACCTGGGTGGGCAAATTCAGAGACAGAAGGTGCGTCAGAGGTTATCAAGACAGGACGAAGACGTGGGCCATTCTGCCTCAATTGGTGCAGAATCTCCACTTGGAATGAAAAGGTTCTAGAAAGAGCTAGTGGTGATGGTGTACCACTGTGCATATACCTAAGATGGTTAAACTGATTGCTTTCATGTAATTCTGCACAATAAATGAAAAAGAAACATATACACAAATATATTCACTGGCAAAGAAACCAGTATGGTACAACATTTACAAAGCAACCCTGGGACAGATGCTAGCTGTTTGAGACCTGACTCCTATTCTTTGTAAATGGTTAATTGGCTCATTTAATCCATTTAATAGCATACTTACTAAACAAGACATTTTTATGGGGTGCTACACAGCAGCAATGTGCTGAGAGCACAGAATGGGGTGGTCCTGCTGCACAGGGTTAGCTTACTTGAGCGCCCACTTTACAAGAAGTGACTAGGACATGGTACACGGAATGTACTCATGGGCTTACTTCTCTCATGGAAGGATTCAATGGGCAAAAGTCACCGAAAATGAGAATCAGACTCACACAGCACAGGCTGGGGCAAAGTGGTACAAGACAAGTGAGTTCTGAACACACAGTGGTGCGAAGTCTGGGTGCAACTACCAAACTGACCTTGACAACAAGCCAAAGGACCAAGGACCTGGGGACAAATATGGGCAAAGGAGGCCTTTGGAGTGTCCTACCCCCGAGGTGACAACTCATCATCTCTTTTCCGCTGGACCAGGTAATGCCCTTCTAGGGGTGTAACTCCCCATGCAGCCATGGCAATGCATCCCAATCCCTCCCACTCAAGAAATGCTGCACCTGCAACCCAAGCACTAGCATGCTTGCAGTCTATAACCAGTACAAAAAGCTTTGAGAGCCGCTCTAACTTCTGTCATTTTCTTTGGGAAGAGTTTCATTTAAACCAGGTATGGGACCAGAGAGGTACTCAGAGGCAAGCACAAGAGCCTGAGTTCAATCCTCAGACCCACATGCCTTGCAGTCCCAGCCCAGGGTCCCCAGGTGCACCAGCTTGCTCAGAGGCGGGCACCCACGGTGGAGCCCCAGAACTGCGCATGGTGGTGCATGCCTGTAATCCCAGCACTGGGAGGTTGAGCCAGGAGGATCTCTGTGAGTTTGAGACCAGCCTGGGAGCCACAAAAGTGAGTACAAGGCCAGCTTAAACTGCATAGTGAGAACCTGTCTTAAAAATAAATAAATAAATAAAATTTAAAAGTTAAATTAAAAGCTAAATAGGTGAAACTAAAACTCCTGGTTAATTTGTCTTGTCATTCTCCTTACAAGAAATGTGTTATATTATGAGTACATTTCTTAAAATGGGTAGTTAAGTTTCTAGAAAAATACCTATAAAAATATACACATATAAAATGTACATACACACAATTTGGCATTTCACAATTCACACACAATCCAATTAATTCCTCATATGAGTACATAAGATTGTAATCTTTCCAAACAACCTCTTTGCTACTAATCTGACTGATATAACTTTAATACCTATAGATCTCAGCAGCATTCTCCTGCCTCCTAACATGTGTGCACAGAGACTTAGCACAATGTAAAGTGAAGAACTAACAGCGCTGATGTATTGAGTTCCTACTACCACTGCATTAAAGTTTCCTTAGTGAGCCCTGTATTGGTAAACCCTGTTTTCAACTGAGAGTAAACAATGTTATAGAATTGTTTTCACATAAGCTCATAATAAAACACTTGGTATAAGTAAGATAGATAATTAATCCATTAAAGGATATAGATGCACTAAGCTCAAAATACAAAATTAACTTTTTAAAAAGAGCTTCAAATTTTAAGCATTAATTTGAGAAGCATCATAAACATATTAAAATAATTATATATTTAAAAATGCACTTCCAAGAAAAACAGGAAAAACTACATGCAATTTTTTATCTGTAACTTTTTGACCTAGTAGGGAAAAAGCAGAGAAACAAGATTTAAAGCCTAAAGTTGAGCCAGGCATGGTGGCGCAGGGCTGTAATCCCAGCACTCGGGAGGCTGAGGCAGGAGGATTGTTGTGAGTTCAAGACCAGCCTGAGCTACAAAGTGAGCTTAAGGCCAGCCTGAACTGCATAGTGAGACCCTGTCTCAAAAAGACAAAAATAAATAAAGCCTAAAGATGAGTCAAAATAATCCCCATGCAAAATGTGAATGTCACTGAAAAAATTCATACTATTAAAAAAAATCTCATGAACTTCTTAATGTGCCTTAATTAATATAAACAAAGGTACTTATGCAGGGCTGGGGATATAGCTCAGCAGCACAAGCACCTGCCTGGCAAGTGCAAGGTCCTAAATCAATTCCAAGTAGCAAAACAAACAACAAAAACAACAACAAAAAAATGCTTCAAATAAAAGTACCTATATGCAGGGTATTTTACTTCTTTGCAACAATCACATCCATTCTCATGCCTTAAATAGCTATACCGTTGGGTGTGGGCATGCCTGCAACCCCAGCAAAACGGGCTGAGGTAGAAGGATCTCTGAGTTAGAGGCCAGCCTGGGCTACAAAGGGAGTTCAAGGCCAGCCTGAACTGCATAGTGAGATCTTTTTTTTTTTTTTTTTTTTTTTTTTTTCAGAACTGGGGATTTGAACTCAGGCCCTTGCACTTGCCAGAAAAGTGCTTATTCCACTGAGCCATCTCCCCAGCCCCTCATAGTGAGATCTTGTCTCAAAAACAAATACAACAAAACAAAACAAAACACCTATACCCTGAAGACTCCTGTCTTCTGCCTGGCCTGCTTCCTGGAACTCAAGCTCAGGGCTTAGCTGCCTGACACACCTCAGTGCCCGCCAGGCAACTCCATGGTAACATGCCACAAGGACAGTCCTGCTGCTGTCTGTAGCCTCCCCAACACCGCACTCCTCAATTTCAAAGAAAATAAGTAGGTGGGCTTAGTAGTGCACACCTCAATCCAGTACTCAGCAAGCTGAGGCAGGAAGATCATGGAGAGTTGGAGGCCTGTCTGGGCCACACAGTGAGAAGCTGTCTCAAAAAGCAAACATTGTTAGCACTTGCTGCCAATGATAAGTCAGCTACTGTTTCACTAAAAAGCAACTTCATTCCACCAGTTACTCAACCTAAAACTCTTGGGGGGCCGGGAGTGGAATAAGCGCTTCCCTGGCAAGTGCCAGGGCCTGAGTCCAATCCCCAGTTCCACAAAAAAAAGAAATAGATAAAACTCTGGGAACCCAAACCGAGAGCTAAACCCAGGGAGCTGTGTATTCCAATATATATAAGACCTGATCCTCTATCCACTGCCACCATCTGGTCCAAGAATTCTTTTTAGTACAGGGTCTACAGGGTCTCACTATGTAGATTGGACTCCCTAGTGATCCTCTAGTTCTCCACCTTCCAAGCACTGGGATTACAGGTGTGCACCACGATGCCCTGTCTCAATTGCTGCCTCAGGGTGGAACTGACACAGCACACAAGGGGATTGAACCCTGACCAATGAGATCTGCCTAAGCAGGCGCGTTAGTCTGTTGAGCTATCTGGCCAGCTCCCCAGTCCCAGAAATTCTATGAAAACACTCATCCCATGACTGCCCTTCAAAATTCACCAAAGGCCTCCCAATCAGCATGCACACAGGTCAAAATCCTTGAAAGGACTAAATCCCCCTTTTTCACCAGGCACCTTCCCCATTCCCATTTTCCCCCTGCAGCCCTCCTTTCCACTCTGCTCCTGCTACACTCACTCCTGTGCTGTCCCTTCAACCTGCAGGCTCTGCCTCAGGACCTTTGCACCTGATCTCCCCAGCAGAAATGCTGTGCCCACATTTCTATGTAAGATAAGATCTTTATTCAAATGCTACCTTCCCAGCCAGCCTCTCTTGGCACCCTAACTAAAATCTCATCTCTATTCTGTTACACTAAAGTCTTCCAGGGCATTCTGTGCTTTGAATGGACCTTTTTTTTTTTTTTTTTTTTTTTGGCAGAACCGGGGATTGAACTCATGCTCTTGCGCTTGCCAGGGAAGCACTTATTCCACTGAGCCATCTCCCCAGACCCCTGCATGGACCTTTTGCATAACTATATATGCAAATACTTTTTGAATGGCCCTATGCATAATTATATATTATGAGCTAAGCATTTAAAAAAATACTGATTCATAGGCTTATGCAGGTCTCTCAAGTAATACATTCATGATGAAATATAAAAATATCATATCCAAGGGCTGGCCAGATAGCTCAGTGGACTAAAGTGCCTGCTTAGGCAGAGCACAGGGACTGGGGTTTGATCCCCAGCACCACAAGCCATGCCAGCCCCACCCCCAGGGCACGAGACAACAACTTAAACTGGGCGTGGTGGCATGCCCCTGTAATCCCAGCCCTTGGGAGGCTGAAAACAGGAGAATCACTAGGACTCTGATTTGTGTAATGAGGCCTATACACCCTGTACTAAGTACATAAATGTATATCTGTAAATACTAATATCATCAATATGACAGAGGCAGATACAAGTTCTCCAAAATTCTAATTTTCATTGTAAAGCTAAAACTTTGCCAGCATACGTTGCCGATAATAAGATACTAGTTTTCCACTGAGACTGCCGGGTCACTGGTATGCATATTTTAAATTCTAACATATTCAACCAAAACTCCCCAAAAAGTCTTATCAATCTTTACTATCTAAGGTTGCATAGTCATCAATACCCAAATATAAATAATTCCCTTTTCCCCTTTAAAAATACTGAATTTGGGGAGATTATAGACTATTACATTTGCTTGCCTGATACTAATGCTAGAAACAGAACTACCATTTGATAGTAAAACCCAGGTACCTAGATTTAATTAGCTTAAGTGAATACTTTCTATAAGAAAGCAAAACCACCTGGGCATGATAGTGCATGCCCGTAATCCCAGCTACTGGGGAGACAGGGACAGGAGGATGCCAAATTTGAGACCAGCCTGGGCAACTTAGTGAAACATTTTTAGTCTGCAGCCCATGCTGGCCTTAAACTTGAAGGTATCCTCCTGCCTCAGCCTGCTTAGTGGACTGGGATTATAGGCATGTACCAGCAGGCCAGACTGGTTTTTAAAATAAAAACTAAAAAGGGTTGAGGATACACCAACTGCTTGCGTAACACATGTAAGGTTGTAGGTATTATCTCCAGTACTAGAAGTAAAAAAAAAAAGTAAAATCTCTGCCAGGCATGGTAGTATGGTGGCATTCTATACAGGGAGAGGGGCAGATGAGAGTGCCTGTCACTGGGGGGGAGGCAACTCCTTCAGAAAGGTAAAATAACTGGAAGCTGCATATCCTCCACTCAGGAAGACTGCTGTCTCCCCACAGTTTCCAAGTGAAGACTTTGAAGGCCTACTAACTGTCACAGGAAAGGTCAAGGACATTAGTGCCAACCAGGAGCTGTGCACAAACCACTCTGAGAATATGGTGAGAGTTCTGTGCAAAGTAGGAAAACACCCACACAGGCAGATGACAGAGCTACAGATGGACCCTAAGAAGCCAGTGAAGTCCAAACTCCCAAGGAAAGTGAGGCTCTGGAAAAGTAAAGGGGCTTGTCCTAGGTCAACAGGGAGTTACAAGCAGAATCAGGCAAAAAATAAGAAATTCAAACAAGTTTTGAATAAAGCCATCATCTTGTGCAGAACAAGATCCACCAAAGACAACTATAGCAAGAAAAAAAGCTACGCAGAACTGGTATAAGTTCTCTCATTTCAGACAGTTCCTGGTGACCTAACCTGAATGCATAAGGACAAACGACCAGAAATGCAGAAAAAACACTCACCATGTTCCACAAAAACATTGCAGTGTGGAGCCCCATGCCTCGATGGTTCCTTTTTCCCTGCTCCTTTGATAAAATGCAGGGCAGGTAAACTCGGCCTTCTTTGGTCCCCAAGAACTTTTCCAGGCTGTTGCCCCATAAAGCAATGATGGGCACCCCGTGCCAGAAGAGGGTTCCAGGTCTTCCAGAACAGTCAGTGGGGCTTGGAAGGAAGACAGTGGGGTTTCACATTCGGCAATCGAGGCCAATCACAGGAAGACTTCTTCCATAAGGAAGGCGAGTAGAGTTCGGACTAACACATGTAAACAGGCGTTCCAGCGATTGCTAGTTTATTAATTTTAATTGCGCTGCAACCCAAAAGTGTTGCTTATTGATTCAAAGTATGCTGTACGGACTGAGTAATTTTCCTTTTCGAGAAGAAAAACCGAAATAGAAATATTCACAGGGGTTGCTAAAAAGAACCCACAACACTTAAATTTCATTTCAATTTCCCGGCGTAAGGGAAGTGTTGACAGTCTTCGGATGCGCCTCCAGAACTATTCCTGTGAAAGTTGCCGCTCCCTAGCGTGGCTTCTCCACCCTAGGCTTCTCTCCGGAAGAGGGCACAGGTCACTCACGCAGACTTCACCGAAAGCTTGCCTGCAGTCAGACTGAGGAGAAATGCGGTGCCAGCAACTTTTAAGCCCTCTTTTTAAAAGGCCTGTGAAACCAATCCAGACTTTTCCTTTCCATTAAAGTTTGTGGTTTCGCTGAATCCAAGGGGGCCGTAGGTGACATTGGAACAAGTCAGGGCATTACAGACTCGCGAGGGTAACCGGGGGGGTCAGGGGAGGCCGCTGGACAGCAGGATGGGGATTTGAATGGAGAGCTCCGTGGCCAAACTTGAGGCCGGGATCTGAGCAAAGGGCGGCTCGGGGGTAGAAGGAGGATCCTGGGGCTGGGCATAGGGGGCTTACTCCGGGGTCGACGCTTCTCCAGCCTCAGGAAACGGTGTCCCAGGTCGGGGGGCACTGAGACTACCACCGGTGTCCCGATCCGGGACAGGGGTGTAAGGGACGCAGCTCTCACGGCCCCGAAGTCAGGAGGTCGGCACAGAGGGGGAGGCGGCCCGGTCGCTTCCGCAGCCCACAGCACGGGGGTCTCGGTACGAGACACCCCCTCCCCCGGCTCCGGACGTCGCCGCCACCGAGCAGTTACATCCCCCGAGCTCTGCCAAAGGAGCCAGCTTTTCGCGGTCGACAGGGGCCGTGGACCACCGAGGGACTCGGCCGCCGCAAGAAGGGAACCCAGCTCCAGCTCCGGCTCCGGCTCCGACGCCGCTCAGCGACAGACACCGAGCCCCACGGCCGCCATGATGGGTTATGAGCTTCTCCACAACGAGGACAGGCCCCTCCCCCGGCCCCGCCCCCGCGACGTCCGGAGCCCGCCTCTTGGGGACCCAGGGCACACCCCCGAGCCGGTTTCACGGGACGACGCCGCACCTGCGGATATCAATGTCAACACCAGAATAGCTCGGGCCCCCACGACCTTTTTTGTGTGGTTTTTCAGATCGCAAGGTGAGCGGTAAGGAAGCACCCGCCTCCCCCGCACCACTATTGGTCGCTGGGAATCCGGATCAGGCCGCTGTTCTTCCTCCCATAGGCCGAGGCGAGCAGCAGGGCGAGAGCTGCCAGCCAACCGTATTCGGCTCTGCCGCGAGGCGTACCGGGAGCTGTGGTCCGCGGAGCACCGGGTCCCAGCTCCGGAGCGCCGGCCCCGCCCTCCTGGGAGCCGGTGGATTCTCGCCGTAGCTGGCCCAAGCCTCCTCTGAGCGAATAGTGAGCCTGGAAGAGAGCCAGAGCGAAGGGAAACTGCGGATTGGATTTCCCAAGACCTGGAGTTGGATTACTTCCTTGACCCTCTTGGAGAAAATTTGGCCAGGTCCCAGAAACCTGCGTAAATACTGGACCTAACGAGGACACAGAAAGCAGGTATTCGATTGTTGGTAATGAAATCAGTGGTTTGTTCCGGAGATATTGGGAGTCTCGCTCACTGAAGAAACCGCGTTTGTTTGGGATGTACCCCAGGTGCAATCCTAGATGTTTGTGGTGGAATGAACTTTTAGCCTGCACAGGTGAACACACATACACATACCTTGATGTTAGCGGAGAAAATGACTAGTTTGGGATTTTGGGCCCTACAGCTAGCACCTGCACCTTGGCTTCTGCCAGCTTAAAAGCACCAGGTGCCCACTTCTTCACTCTCCCTACACCCCATCACAGAGCATCTGGCCTGGATTTACCTACTCGGCACGGATGTGTAGTGGCATTGTTAGCCCCTCAGGTGGGCACAGGTGACTTTCATGGGTCACCCAGCTAGTGAGTCACTACCGCCCAGCCTGATCTTGCTCTAAAACTTGGATTTCCTCTCACTCCATCAGATATCAGATAATGTAACTCATAAGCCAATGTTACACAACTTATTTTTCACAAGTTGCTACTGGTATCAGAGGACACTGTCTCTGCTAAACGTTATACAGCTCAGCTACACATTTTGGAAATGTTCCTGCTGAACTAGAAATGGCATTTTCCATAATGGCACAATGAGCAGGGAAAGTCACCTGGAGACACTGAATGTGAAACATGAAAACTTGTGCACACTTGGAACTGTAATTTCAAATAGCAATGCCCTTTGTCCCTCTTTGATTATGTGACACCATTACTTTATCCTGATTACTAATTTTTTGAAGATTGGCTTTTTATTCCTATAATTTCCTCACATCTGATTTTTTCTTTCCAGTACTAGAGATTGAACCCTGAACTTCACAATGCTGGGCAGGCACTGTACACTGAGCTCTATCCCTACTGAGACAATTGCATCCTTTCCTCTCTGCTTTAGCATAAAATTGGAGAATCAAATCAGAGCTCATTCGAACACACTTTTTGTGCTGGGGATACAGTCGTGGGGGGAAGGTTGCCTCCTCCTCCTCCTCACAGAGCAGCTGTGGAGAAAGGGACAAGCAGTACACAAGTACTCTTCCAAAGATCAATCTGTGTTGGATATGAACTTGTGGACCCCTCACCTTTCCCATCAGCCCAACAGCCCTCCAAAGGCCTGCTCTAAGATCCCCTGGAGCTTTGGTCTGCTCCCAATGCACTGGTGTGCACAGGCTCACACCAGCCGCCTGTCTTGACCTACAAGCAAGGGTCCTGGCAGCTTTCTTAGGCCAACAGGAGGATCAAACTAGGCTTGATCTTGGCCACAAGCCTGAGAAGCCTTGATGAGGCTTGGACTAGCCTGATTTTCCGTGAAGAATGAGACATGCAGTCCGTGCAGAGGCCAGCTGTATCTGCCCTAAAGGCTCATCTCTAATCTCCAGCTTTCGCTTTTGTTCCCTAGGCCTAGGAGACTCCCAAGCCCAGACTATATTTTTTCCGGAGATGCAACAAACATTTTAAATCCCTGTGTAATACTGGAGAATAATCTGAAAACTTAAAACTGGTATCTGAAGCATAGAAATGCTGATCGCATGTTATCCAAATCTTGCAAATTCATTTTTTGGGGGAAGTGGTGGGAACCAGGGATTGAACTCAGGCCCTGGCACTTGCCAGGGAAGCACTTATTCTACTAAGCCATCTCCCCAGCCCCTTCATATACTTTTATTAAATGATTTGATTTGGTCTACTTTGGCTCTCATTTAAAAATCAAAGGTCAGTACAAACACCTACTACAACTACTGAACAAAGGCGCCCCCTAGTGGACCTGCAGTCACAAAAGATGCTTTCAGACCTCCTTCCAATCACTGATCACCACTCAGCAAACGCTGAACAAAGGGCGTACACTGGCAGCTTGGGAGGGAGGACTCGGGCGGCCAGGCTCCGGCGTCTCTCCCATTTCCTTCTGCCAGCACATATACAACCTGGAAAACTTTCTCAAGAATGACAGGGGGCCCAACCTCCAGTTGCAAAAGAATATACTGTTATCTACAAATTCCTCAATAGGTGCTACATGGGATAAAACAAGTGAGGTAAGAAGTTGTCTATTGGGGCTGGAGATGGCTCAGTAGAATAAGCACTTCCCTGGCAAATGCAAGGGCCTGAGTTCAATCCCAGGTTCCGCCATAAATAAATAAATAAAAAGAAATTAAACCATAGAAATACTAAATTTCAGTGAAAACTCTGGCATCTTGCTTTCATCTTTAACGTTGTCATTACTTTTATTATAGAACAGCTGTTCCCCATTCTTCTCACTTGGCTCTTCCCACTTATCAGAGCACCCCAAGTACAATGAGCCCAGGACATTCGTGTTCTCTTTCAGAGGAAGTTGGCTTCATAAACACCTCGGAAGGCAGGGCAGGTTCTGGCAGCCTGCTGTGGGTCCCTTGAATCTGTCACTCAAAGCATCAAATGAGATTCCAACCAGGTGAGGGCTGCTAGGCTAAATTCATTCCTCCATCTGGCTTCAGGGTTAGCTTTACCAACTGCGCCCTCCCTTGTCCACTTGTGCCTTAGAAGTGGAGACTGCTTGGGGGTCAGGGATGCCATGGTTCCACCACAACGTTGTGAGGGAAGACAAAAGTTGCTGTATGCTGTTCCAGGAGGACACTGTACATCCAAAAGACCTAACATTACCTTCTTCTGTCAGGACTCGTGTGGCATTAGGTGCCAGAGGCACCACTCACCCACCAGGCCCCTCGCCCCAGAATAAGAGAAAGTAGGCCTGGACTGGGGGCTGGGGACAGCCCCTGTGCTCCGAAGAGAGGAGTCAGGAGTCTGTAGGCTGCTGCCTGGCTGCACGTGAGGACCAGAACAGACCCTGCACTTCACAGGCCCACTTCAGTGAGGGACACAGTCCCATGCACGGAAGCTTCTTCTCATCCTTCCTGCTCTAGAAGCCTCTGGCGAGTTTCTAGCACAATCTCCTCCATTACTTCTGGCTTTAAGATATCTTTGATCTGAAAAAGATGAAAGACAAGGTATATGCTCACCAGGACACCAGCCAGAAGCAGAGCAGACCAGCTAAATGCAGGCACCAAGCGTGGTTAGCACCCACCTTCCATGCCGTCCTTGTGCAAGTAGGGGCGGCAGGGTATGACCTACGGAAGCAGCCTGAGGAATCAGAGGACACCCTGTGATGGAGCCCACAGGAATAAGGGCATTGCTCTGATACAAAAAACATGGCCGGAATTTGAAATGGAGGACAATGGAGTCAAGAGGGCTACTGTCACCAAGGAGCCCTCCGAGACCCAAGACCCACCCTAAATCCTCAGCCTAACACTAGACAGAATACCACAAGCTTAACCAGGCATAGTGGTGCACGCCTGTAAATTCCAGCACTGAAGAGGCTGAAACGGGAGGATCACTGTGAGTCTGAGCTACACAGTGAGACCCTGTACCAAATACATAAAAAATAAAAAATACTGCAAGTTCTTGGGGACTGACCTACCAGACACTCACTAAGTGACCTCATAAAAGTGTTTAGGGCGGGGCCAGGGAGATGGCTCAGTGGAATAAGTGCTTCCTTGAGTTCAATCCCACCAAAAAAAAAAAAAGTGTTTAGAACATATAACTGTGACTCTGAAGAAACCCAGGGTCAGTGACAGCAGGGGGGTGGGGTGGGGTGAGGGGCAGCACCTGGTGTGGAAGGGATGCCTCATAGCAGTACAGAATGCTGGTGTCATACAGCATCATCCTCTGGGTCACCAGCGAGACAACGCAGTTCCGGAGTCGGGATATTACCTCTCGATCAGTCAGCGACACAGGCTGCAGGGGCATGGAGGGAAGGGGACAGCACCCAAGTGAGGAACATCCCAGTGCTTCACAGGAAAGACCAGCACCACGCAGGCCAGCAGCCAACTGGGGGACGAGACAGGCGCAGCTTCCTTGGGGCTGTTCCGCTGCTGACCCACACCTTCGATACTTTTGTCCACAAATAACCAGCCCCAATTAGTCTTTCCCCAGAAGTGAAGGCAGTTCTGCTACCATACCTCTGTGTGCTGGAAATCCAAATTCACCTGGGCTACGTCAATGAGACACACTACACACACACACACACACACACAGTGCTGTTCTCCTGCAATCAAACTACCTAGTGGTGCTTAGTTTAATTTGTAAGTATTCTCTATGCAATGACAAAAATCACCATATGCTGACATCTCAAAACACTTCTCATTAAATGGCAAAACACTGTAGTTTAAAAAGCAGCAGCAAGAGCTGGGGAAAAAGTTCAGTAGAATAAGCACTTGCCTGGCAAGTGCAAAGGCCTGAGTTCAATCCCCAGTTCCAGGAAAAGGGGGGGGGAATTGTTGATTCTTCAAGAGTGGTTGTGGTGGCGTAATCCCAGCTCTTGGGAGGCTGTAAACAGACAGATCACTACAAGTCCAATCTAGTAGTGAGACCCAACACCCTGTAGACCCTTCCCTAAAAAAATACAAAAAACTAAAAAGCAACAAATTCTAAGCAGGGTAAGGCACTGTACATTCGTCACCCGAACTACTCAGGGGCTGAAGTTCCAGGCCAATGGAGCAATTCATTCAGATCTCCTCTCACAATGAAACTGCCTGAGACCCAGCTTAGTACAAGGCCCTGGGTTTGATCCCCAGCACCAAACAGGGAAAAGGGAAGCAAGCAGCAAATGCTGCCCACCCCAGGGCTCCATGGCCCTGCTTCCTCACCTCCAGGTCTGGGATGAAGCCCCCTGCATCCTCGTCTTTGTGCTCCGGGGTTGGGTAGATCCAGACAAAGCCATTGTTACCCAGGATCACAGAGGCACCGCATGGCAGGTCGTGGAAGTGGGTCTTTTGCCGCTTCACCAAGGACGGGGAGACCTGCACCAGCACGCCCTGGCCTAGCTGGAGACAGCACAGGGGCCATCACTGTAGCCCATCCCCTCGTGGACAGGCAGCTTCCAGGCTGCACACCTGCTATAGCCATGCCGGTGCACACCAGAGCTCAGTATGTTTGTGCAGGAAACACACTCCAAGGGTGACTGTCATACTCGCCTGTCGCTTCCCTTACAGGCACCATTGCAGGCTAACTCGGCAGCAGCGGTCAGGGAAGCTCCAGACACGAGAATGTGTACCAAGTCTTCCCACTAGCCGAGGACCACACCCTGCCAAGGGAGGGTCTGCGGGCCCCAGCCCAAGGATTAGCACACAGTACCTACTCCCCTATGCCAAGGAAGGGGCATCCCTAAAGAGCCCAGAGACCACAAGCTGCACTTCGAGGCTCGAGCAATGGCCCTGTCTTCACTGGTGACGCAGCCCATGTTACTGAGCTGACTGGGGACGGGACGAAGCTTGCTACCTGTCTCAGCCTCCCCCACCCCAGCCCCAGTGTGTCCCCTGGGGAACAGTATGGCAGAGCTCACAGCCGTGGGCAAGGGGCACTTCTGACAGCCAGGAAAGGCTGAAGACATTCTGAGGATGCCATTAAATGAGGGGATGCCAGCCATCAACACTCGGAACCATGGTTCTTCTGGTCAGCATGGTAGGGGCTATGGGATGCGGAAATGGACTGGAAGCCTCTGTGGGCCCACGGCAAGAGCAAGCATGCGACTTACTTTTCCATACTTCAGGCTCCTTGTGTGCAGGGAGACGGCTCCATCAGAGAACACTGCCTGGACCTCCGCCTGGCCAAGGCAGTGAAGGAGCAAACAACAGGCTCACTGCCCCCATGCACGATGCAGCCTCCCACACCTCCCTGGCACCACCTGTCACCCCGCTCGCTCCAGTGACCTAAGAGCACATCACTGTGATGTCGCCTTTCCCCTTGGGCCAGATGGACTCCTTGATATGAATACCATCTTTCTGCTTCCTGGGATAAAACTTAACGTAAGAGAAAATTTAAGGGCTGGCCAATTAGCTCAGTGGATTAAAGCACACAAGGGCCAGGGAGTCCATCCCTTGGGCCTGCTGTGCCACCCCGCCCCCCGGTGTGCTGAGACAGTAATTGAGACTGCGCAGGGCAGCAGGAGCCTATAATGCCAGCTCTTGGGAGGCTGTAAACAGCAGATCACTACCAGTCCAATCTAGGCATGAGACCCTGAACACCCTATAGACCCTTCCCTAAAATACAAAAAAAAAAAAAAAAAAAGAGAGAGAAAGTTTAAGCCTAGACTACCACGAGGGCTCCCAGGAGTTAGATGACCCAGAGAAAAGTCCACAGCAGAGCCCTGGAGCCAGGATGTCACAGGCCCCTGCAAGGATGACCAGTTCCTCTGTGGCAGACCCAAGAGAGCGTGAGATCTCTTCACAGCCCCAGGGAAAGCACCCGGCTAGGACGTGGCATGCAGGATACACTGATGAGGTCTCCTTCCTGAAGGAAGCCCCGCATGGCAAGCTCGTCCTCCGCAGATCTTCTCCTCTGAGAGAAGAAATGATGGTGCTCAGGCCCAGTCCCCACAGGCCTCTCCCTGAGTCCTTTTACCAACCGTGACACTCAGCCCCAGTGCTATGCTAAAAGGAGACCCGGGGTACCTGAGGGAACAAGGCCAGCACTGCTCTCCATCCAGAGGACCTCTCCCTCTTGGTCCCTCCCTGCCGAAGAACTTTCAAGCACCCTGCCTACCTGATGGCACAAGCCCACCCTGCAGGCTGTGCCTGCACAGGTGCCACCACATCACTAGGGAACGGCACAGTTGAAGACCCCTCCCTCCTCTGCGACTCAAGCCCATTCACATCCCTCAGCCATCAACCCCAACGCCAGTGTGAGCTTTTCTCACTGGAATCAATCCTGTGTGCCATGTGCCCGCGTACTCCTTCTGCCAGGAGTGCCTCACCCCCGAGCTCCTCCAAGCAGGCCCCTCCCTGGCTTCTCCACAGGCACAGCACAGCCAGCCTTTCTGTAAGCAGACATTGGACTGCATCATGCTCCGTCCAGAGGGCTGCAGCTGAGGCACTGGCATAATCAATGCCACTCAACTCACAAAAATGAGACTACTGGCAACTTTTCAAGGACACCCCACTATGCAAGGCTGATGCAGCCAGACAAGAAGACTCAGAGCAGCAGCATCTCAGGACGCCTCTCTCCACCTCTGCTGCTTCTAAGCTTACCACACACAGCTGCTGCCTGCTCTGAGACCTGGGCCAGAGGCAGACGCAGGCGGCGACCTTCATGACAAAGTAACAGACACAAGTTCAGCACTGCTCAGGGTTCTCTGGTGCAGCAAGGTGCCACCGTGTCACTAGGGAACAGCACAGCTGAGGTCCCGGCAGGGCCCTTACCAGCTCTCCACCTGGAAGGTTCATGGACGAGAGGAGCAATACAGAATCCAGCCTGGAATTGGTATCCACCTTCCACCTCTTCTGCTGAACCTGCAAACCAAAAGATGCACACGCTTCAAGAGGAAGAGCTCATGTCACAAGACCAACAGCTGCAGTGATGGCTCGTGCCTGTAATCCCAGCACTGCAGGGCTGAGGCAGGCCAGCCTGTAGTGCAGTGTGCAATGTAGTATGGTGAGTTCAAGGCCAACCCAGGCAAATAGTGAGACCTTGGCTCAAAAAAAGGGAAGGTACAAGGTGAAGGTCAGACTCAGTCCCAGGTAAGGAATGCCTTTGTAAAACAACTCTGTGCAGACCACCTGCCCGCTCAGTCACCAGGGGGCCTTTGCTGTGCCCACATGAGCCACCATCACCCTTACCTCCGTGATTCTGCCCACTACGATGTCTCCTACTTCACCATTGTACCTGGAAGATAAAATGAAAGACCACACCTCAGTGAATAGCCCTTCTCAGAGCACTGTGGGCAATTTTGGTTAAGCAGGAGGAGGGGCCCAGGCTAAGTGCCGTGCCTGGCAGACTTGTAACTGTGCTGTTTGAACTTCACTTTAAAAAGTACAGTGCCACAGCCCAGTCTCCTTTAGCCCTACACCAGCCATTCGTGCAAGTAGTTCCCTCGGCCAACACCCCCACCCTGAGGGAGGTGTCTGCTTGCTGTGGTAGATGACAACAGGGTCAGCGTGGTCCTGGCGCAGAGGGCCCACCGAGGGCTGCTGCCTGCAGCCTGAGAGGAGAACGGCAGAGGAAGGCGGTGCTGCGGGTCTTGGAGAAGCGAGTCCCGCTGGCTTTCTCGGTATCAGCTTGGCTGTTCTCACTGCCTGCTGAGGACAGCTGCAGTACCGTTCAGGGCAGCTCTGCTCCTTACTCTGAGCATCGTGTCCGGGCTCTAGTGCACACCCTCAGCCTGCTGGCACAGATCCTTCATCGCGCTACTGCCACCTTTCTAGTGTTCAGCCCCGGCCTTTCGGCCTCCCAGCACGGTTCCTTGGCACAGACTTGCGTGATGCATTGTTGAGGGTTTGAGGCCTCCTGCTGACCTATGCAGGACATCACCATGGGCTCTAGGACTTGTGTGGGACACTGCTGTGGGACCCAGGCTGTCAGCTGGATTCTTGGGTCTCTGAAGTATGGACAATCTTCTGCACCCTTCTTCATTTGGATCTTTGGGTGAATGTTATAAAATAATCTTACAAAGTATGCGTCCTATACTAGAATCCTTTCTCTATAAGCCCTGACTGCAAAACTTGTGGAATACAGATGGGCCTGCACTGCTGGGGAAGGAGAAAGAAGGTTGAGCAGGGCCTGTGGGCCTGCTCACTCCAGGCTCTTTATTCTAATTTGAAGTCTTTTTAGCCCCTGCTGCCAGGGAGATGGCTCAGTGGAATAAGTACTTCCCTGGCAAGCACAAGGGCATCCCATGCTGAGCTCATCCAATTCAAGAACTTTAAAACCCCAACACTGCCCCTCTCCCCTGAAAACATATGCAGGAAGTAAAAGGCATCCAAAAGAAGGAAGTAAAACCAATTCTACTCACGGAGGATACATGGCCCTGTCCCCAGCTGGGTGTGGTGGCATTGACTATGATCCCAGCCACTCAGGAGGATCACCATGTGTTTAAAAAACCAAACTTTTCCAATGTGCCATTGCCCCAATGATGAATACGGTTCCTAACCCCTTTCAACTCCCCACAGCAGCTGTGATGATCTAATTACAACCTAAGTCAAGCCAGGGACATATGCTTGTTCCACTTATTCAGGAGGCTGAGGCAGGAAGAATCACTTGGACCCACGAGTTCCAGATCAGCCTGGGCAACAAGATCCTTTCTCAAAAATAAAAAACCCCTAAGTCAGATCAGAGCCCTCCTAGACTCAACCCTTCCAGTGACCCCAGACCCCACAAAGTGGGACCATGCTCACCACAGCAGGCAGCCAGGCCACATGGCTATTGGGCAGGTGCCCGTTCACCCTGCGTGCACCTCTCTCGCCCACTCCGTTCCAGCCCACAGGTTTCCTTCAGGGGTAACCCTGTGACCACTTCTGGGCCTCAGCTCAACCCCTCACGTGTGCCATCTCACTAATCCTCACAGAAGTCCTCCATGGTGGGTCACGCTGTTATCCTCACATTGCACAGGAGGTGACTGTGTCTCAGGGTGGGAAGGTGACTTTGAAGCTGACACGGTTTTCACCCACACTTCCTAGGCTAGAGTTCACATCCCCAGACACATAGCAGGCCAGGGCAGGTAGGTGAGGTGTATGGGGTCAGAGGAGGCACAAAAGACCTGGCTAGACCCAGAGAACATCCAGCTTCTGCTCTCACCTGGTTTTCAAGGCTTTCACACAGATCAACTTGTTTACTCTCTCCACAGAGCCAGCCACAGATGCAATGAGCTTCTCTTCCCCCATGTACGTCCCATGGCCCCTGCAGCAAGACAAGGACGTGGCAAAATGATTCCAGTGTAACACCTGAGGGTCCTCAGTCATTCGGGCAGTGTTCCTCAAGCTCAACAAGCTGCACCTGCCCCAACAGCCAGGCGCACTTTCTCTCGGGAGCTGTGCAGACGTGCACCTGGTCTCACACAGATCTGCCTGCTTGCACTTTCTCCAGCAGCATCACGCCTCCCTTCCTCAGCCACCATTCCCACTACACTCTCAAGCCCACACCATTCACCCACACACACACAAACTGCATTTCTCATCAAGTGTTCTGAATGACCTGTTTACCTGTAAAAAGTAACAAATTCTACCACTGCATTCACTACTATACAGAACATAAATATATGCTGAGAGAATGAGTGAATCAATGACGAGTATGTGTGTGTGTGTTGCTAGGGATTGCGTCTAAGGCCTTTGTAGTGAGCTACACTCCAGCCTTGTCTCTTTTCACACAGAGTCTTGCTAAGTCAGCTGCTGAATTGCCCAGGCTAAGCTTAAACTTGGGATCCTCCAGCCTCGGCCTCCTAGAGGGCTAGGATTATAAGTATGCACCACCATGCCCAGCGGAAAAATGAATCCTAAGACTTCTTAGCATTCAATAACCTTAAACTAAAAAGGTGCAGGGCACTGCCATAATGCTGATTCTTCCGTGTTCATGAGGAGGCACGCACCACTGCCAGTGACGCTTACAATGGTGATGCACTCGTGGGCTTTGCTTTTCTTACATTACTTATTTAATTCTTACTGCCCCACCAGATAACTGCTGTTATCACCAGACTTGCAGATGGAGAACTGACGACGCGGAGACTGGGCCGCCTGCCCCACGCCACCCTCTGAACGCTAACGCATCCTGCTGCTCTTCTACCCTTAAACACAAAATCTTACAATGGAGATGACTGTAACACTGTGCATGTTTGCCCTAAATCCAAAAAATTACTGACCCTAAAACCGAGCTCAGTCTCCTACAAGGAGAGAGGAGGCCAAAACAGGGATGTCTCTGTCCTTTCAGGCAGCGGAAAGCCGTAGAGGCCAAGACCCCTAACTCTCCCCAGTGTCCCTCCTTCCAGCAAGGCTCAAAGATCTGGACTTGGTGAGCCATGAGTGGTGGCTCACACCAGTAATTCTACCACTTGGAAGTCTGGGGCAGGAGGATCCCTGAGTTCGATTCCAGCCAGACCTATACTGGGCTTCCATAGTGAGGCACTCCCCTTCCCCACACCCGCTTCCCCCAAAAAATTAGTCCTTGGAGACAGGATCCGTAACACAGCCGGCAAAAAACCAGAAGGGCTCGGGGTCAAGACGAACTTGCAAGCCGGGCGTGGTGGCGCAGGCTTGTAATCCCAGCACTTGGGAGGCTGAGGCAGGAGGATTACTGTGAGTTCGAGACCAGCCTGAGCTACAAAGTGAGCTTAAGGCCAGCCTGAACTGCATAGTGAGACCCTGTCTCAAAAAGACAAAAAAAAAAAAAAAAAAAAAA
>PVKA01015757.1:0-49316 GCA_004027165.1 Ctenomys sociabilis | reverse complement strand
CTTCTCTTCTCTTCTCTTCTCTTCTCTTCTCTTCTCTTCTCTTCTCGTCTCGTCTCGTCTCGTCTCGTCTCGTCTCGTCTCGTCTCGTCTCGTCTCGTCTCGTCTCGTCTCGTCTCGTCTCTTCTCTTCTCTTCTCTTCTCTTCTCTTCTCTTCTCTTCTCTTCTCTTCTCTTCTCTGCTCTGCTCTGCTCTGCTCTGCTCTGCTCTCCTCTCCTCTCTTCTTTCCTCTCCTCTCCTTCCCTCCCCCCTCTCTTTCT
Source organism: Ctenomys sociabilis (assembly GCA_004027165.1). Lineage (NCBI taxonomy): Eukaryota > Metazoa > Chordata > Mammalia > Rodentia > Ctenomyidae > Ctenomys > Ctenomys sociabilis. Next base: position 49,059 of record PVKA01015757.1, on the reverse strand, counting down.
CCTTTCCAAACTAGTGATTTGTTCATGATTAGAATAATACCACGTTAAAGAGCAAAATCCCAAGAGATCACTCTTCAGTTTTATGAACTCCTCATTATTCTGTACTCAGCTGTCATGCACACCCTCCTGCGACTTCCACAATCTTAAGCTCCAGGATCTCCCTCTTAGCCCAGGGACCATCACACTCTACCTGAGTTTCTTTGAACTGTGGACTAAAACATGTTCCCAGACCAAAATCAACAAGGATGCATCTGTTCACCTCTATCTCCTTTTGAAGATTGTAGTCATTGCTGCTATATAGCACCTTAAATATTATGATTTTTTTTAAATGCTAGATGGTGAAACTGATCTCTGATATCATTTTTGCTTTATTTGTTTATTTAAAAAATTTAATGTATTTGGTACAGTGTCTCACTACACAGTGCAAACTCATAATGATCCTCTTGTTTTTGTCCCCAGAGTGTGCCACCAAGCCCAGTCTCATTGGCCAGCTCAATGCCCCAGGCATGGCATGTGGTGCAGTAAAGCCCTGGTCCCTCTGCTTTCCTAAGCAGCTGCTTAGTCTGCTGAGTTATCTTGCCAGCCCTTCATTTCGTCTTTATTATTGGGGAAAAGGAGGAAGGAAAATTTAAGTAAGTTGCTTAAGATTAATTTTTCAGAAACTTTTAAAGGGTTTTTGAAAAGAAATCTGTTCTAACATGGCCAGAACGCAGATCTAATGAAAATAAAGGTTAAAATAGAGAATATAATATTTTTTTCTAATTTAATGAGGTGAAAATGGCACATGGTATTTCACTTTAGTTTCTGTTTGTATAAATAGAGACAAAGGATAGAAATAATTCTTTAAGAAGCAGGATAGAAACAGTATCCTTTAAATTGTGTTACTTTTGAGACATGTTCTCATTATGTGATCTATGCTGGCCCAAACCGGAGCTCAAGAGATCCCCTTGCATCAGCCTCCTGAGTAGCCAGAGTTGTATGCAGACCTGTGTGCACAAACAGAAAATATATTTTGTATCTAGTCAAACATAAGTAAGATTTTGCTTTGTTAAGATGAGAGAAAAACTACTTTCAATACATAATTCAGTGCTTGTGTCATTTTTTTAGAAATATTTTACATACATTTTGTAGGAGACACTTCCTGGTCCTCGTCTCTGTCCAAGAAACCAATATTTGTAATCCCAAAGTTACGTTATTGGAATCCATCAAGTTGATTCCAATCTACCACTTTCCATGCAGCCCACAGCGAAAATGAGGACACTAAATTATATTTTAATCATCGGGGAGCCAAGGGGCTCTAGGTCCAGCCACGAAGATGGCTTCCCGGAACCAAGAGAGCGACCCAGGGCCTCACCTGGTTTTTATTCAGTGAGGGAGTGGCTTGAGGACTGAGAATTATGGGAATTAGGTGACTACTGTGAGCTGAGCTACGTGTGGGACCTACATTTACCTCTGCCATATACAGAGAGGATATGCAGAGAGAGAGAGTAATCTGCATTGTATAGTACTTAATGTTTTGGGAAGTCTAGGGCTTCAGCTTTGATGTAGTCTTTCAAGCCCCAGGAAGTCATAGCCTCTATCTCGAGGCTCGATCCCAGCTGGCAGCGCGGAGCATTAGCTCTACCATCCTGTCTCCACCCGGCTCACGTTAAGGAGCAGCAGGCTTACCAGGGAAACACACATGCCACCTTCAAAGACTATCACCAGCACCTCAACTAGACCAATACACATTGCTTAAGGCCAATTGAAGGATAAACAGAAGTCCTAGCCAGCTCTGTACATAACAATATGAGGAAATAGGATCAGACTCAGTCAAAATGGAGACAGTCACTTTTCTTTCAAGGAGAGTTGCTCAGGTGGTCCCCCACACATTTCACTGACACCATTCAAAAATATTATAAGTTATTGCTTGACAAATAATATTTATTATGCTTAATTTTGCTTACAAATTTTATTTTAAAAAAATTTTAAAGATACACAGGCCAAGTTTGCCTCTTTTCATTTACTATATTTATTATGTTTATAGATTGTTTTATATCTTTTCTTTTAAGTTCTAAAATAATACTTCTATCATCTGGGCCTCTTTTGTTGTTGTTGTTAATTTTAGAGTATGCTCTCTTGCTTCTTTACAGGGAATCAACTTTAACTTTAACTAGGAAGGATTCATTCTTACTCACCTGGCTCACTCTCAAGCATCATGTTTTCATCGGCTTTCAAACTAGAAAGAGGAAAATAAATCAGCAAGTTGGAAGAACAGAACATTCTCAACTCCACATCCCCACAGAATAATGATTTTGCAGCTACCCAGTGACACAATTCCATAAAGGAACAGCAAGAAACACAGTGCTCTGAGAGAGGAGAACTTCTACCGGAACTAGATGGTTCCACGCAGGTGCCCATGATACCTACTTGCACACTTTAAGTATCATGTAACCAGTGCTCCCCTGTCACTGGCCATCCCAAACTATATGCACAACCTGACCTCCATTTTCAACCCTCTGGAAAAGCGAAGACAGAGATAGGTGACATTATTGTGCTGAACATGATTTAGAGGCTGTCTGAGTTCCTGTCCACTAGGTAAATTCTTTACCTAGTGTGTTTACCTCTACAATGAAGATTTTACAAGAAATAGAGTGAGTGAAAAAGGGGTACACAGAGGAACTTCTTTTCCAACACTCATGCTCCAGTGTTTTTTTTTTTTTCTTGTCTTCTGGGCTCACAGAGATCATGAGGCTCTCTGACCTATACATTATAATCCTGCTGTGATTCACAGAGATAGGTACAGCCTTTCAGAAAGTTTGATCCCCTTTGTCCATGGAGCTCATCTAATCCTTTGTGTTATTTTATCTTTGCATCATTTACTTAAAATAAATTCAAAAGTTTCTCAGTTACCCTCTTACTCAGAATGTTATCTTGTTATTTGAAGCCAAACTCTGTTAAAGGTTGATGAAAGACTCTAAAATAAATACAGTAAATGTGGTTTTTGCACCCATCCTCTGCATCAGTGCAAAGCCCTTGAATAATTCCTGTCTCATCAAGGAGATCTAACTCTTCTTCAATCTATTGATCACTAAATAACCCAGTGGGGACATAGTGGGCAATAAGTCAGTAAGAAAAAAATCAAGAGCTGTGTATGCTTATATGCCAGTGATCAGAATGAGAATCAGCACACCAGCAAATTTATTCCCTGTCTCTGTCTTTCAGTTTATGTGAATTTTATGTCTTGTGGGACTCAGGGAAGGTCAACTGCAGAGGCACAGGAGTGAGGAATCAGTAAATGAACAAATGAACGAAGTAATGACCTGACTTTCCCCATGGATTTCTGAAATATAGAGTAATCAAAATTGTGGTCCCACCTATGCCAAGCTCTGCTCCTTCCCTTGGAGGAGGAAGCTGATGTGTGAGCAAATGATCCTTCCTCTTATAGCAGTTGATTTTCTTTTCTATAGGAGAATCAGAACTTGTCATTCACAGTGTAGTAAAAAGTGGCCATATAGCCTCATAGTGAGGAGGGATGCAAAGGAAGTTGCCGGCATTAGGAGCCTAGTGAAGAAGGTAGCATTTCATTCATTCATTCATTCATTCATTCATTCATTCATTCATTCATCCATTCAATAGAGATGAACAGAAATACCTGCTCTGTACTGTACTGGGCTCAGCACAAGGGACAGAATATTGATTTGGACAGAGAGCCATTAAGGAATACATACTAGAATAGAATATACAACTCAATAGAGATAAGAGTAATGCAGAGCGGTGGGTGGTAAGAGAGACACAAAATACTGTGAGGGACCACGCTTGACTCCACCATGTGGGAACTGATCAGATTGCTTTCACTTTACCAATGGAATGAGGGTGAAGTCAGCCAGGGCACCACAAAAGGCACAGGAACAATAAATGGGACAACTCATTAATACCATTTTTTTTGTGGGGGTACAACCAGGTATTGAACTCAGGCCCTTGTGCTTGCCATGGAAGTGCTTATTCTACTGAGCCATCTCTCTGGCCCATTTTAACACCATTTTTGTTCCTTTTTAAAAAACAAAAATATTTAGCACAGGGTCTATGGGATCTCACTACACTGAAGTGATTCTCTTATCTCACAAGTGCAAGGATTACCTTTCAACCTCACAAGTGGTAGGATTACAGGTACATGTCACCACGTTCAATCCCAATCTCCCTCTCAGCGTGCCCCAGGGCTGGGGCTGGCACAGCATGCCGGGGATCAAATTCCCAGCCCCTCTGTCTGCCTAAACAGGGGCTTTGATCTGCTGAGCTATTTGACTGTCCCTTCATTTTGTGTTTTGAAGGATATATATATAAATTAGGAACAATACAAATTTCACTAAACAAAGTAATAGGAATTCAACAATGGTTGCTATGTTGAATGAAGTTATCTTTAAATTAGTTGTTTAGGTAACCAAATATAAATGTACACAATTGATTTTAAAGAATGAAACAAAATAACAACAAAGTTATAAGAAATTAAAAGAAAAAAAAAAAAAGAAAAAAATAGGGATTAACTGTTCCTTTCAAAAGCCCTGCAGAAAACAGCAGTACAACTATTCAAAATATCCTCCATATATACATAAATATATTTGTTCTCCTTCTGTCTTTTGGTGCCTTTCCTTAACCGAGATTTTCCTTCCCCTTGAATAAACTCTTTCCCTTTCACAGTACATATTATAGCTTTCAGATTGTATTTACTCTTTCAGGTTCTTATACTAGTGAGACAATATGATGTTTTCACATGGAGATCTGATTTATTTAGCATACCAATATAGTCCCTTGCTGTTTCTATTATCTAGAAATGCCTTGAATTTATCTTTTTTTATAGTTGAGTAATACTCTACTGTGTAAAAATACCATATATTTTTTATTGATTCATCAGTTGATGGACATTTGGGTTGTTTCTGAGATTTAGCTATGACAAATTGATCTGGTATAAACATGAGTGTACATATATCACTGTGCTATGCTGATTTTATTTTATTTTTTTTGAAAAATACTGAAGCGAGGGAGAGCTGGCTTGAATGGGACCTCCAATTCTAGTTTTTATTTTAAAACTACAGTTAAAAATGGATCAAAGATTTAAATATTAAAACTGAAACACTAAATCTTCTGGAGGAGAAAGCAGGTAGAATTCTTAAGGACATGGAGATAGGTAGAGAGTTCATGAACAAAAATCAAACTGCATGAGTAATACTTCAAAGAATCAACAACTAGGATCTCATCTTTTAAAAAAAAATATGCAATGCTTCGTGACTTTGTGTGTCATCCTTCTACAGGGGCTATGCTTGTCCTGTCTGCGTTGTTCCAGTTTTAGGGCATGTGCTGCCAAAGAGCACAGGATCTCTTCTTTTCTGAAAAGTTTCTATGCATTGGAAGAAATCACTAACAGAATAAAAGAAAACCCATGAGTTGGGAAAAAATTATAATGTACTGTCCCTCAGTGAAAGGACTCCTATCTAGAACATAGGAAGAATTGAGCAAAACTCAGCCCTCCAAAATTCAAAGACCTAATCCAAAACTGGCATCTGAGATGAATATACACTTCACAAAGACATACAAATAGCACATAAATATATGAAAAACTGTACAACATCCTTGGTATTCAAGAGATGCAAATTAAAACAATGCCGAGACACCATCTTATGCCAGAAAGAATTGCCTTCCTCAAGAAGTCAACCAATAACAAATACTGGAGTGGCTGTGGGGAAAAAGGAACCCTTCTCCACTGTTTCTGGGAGTGCACACTGGTGCATCCACAATGGAAATCCGTAATAGCACCTGTATCTCAAAAAATCTTCAAGTGGAATATCTGGAAAGGAGCTCTTGAATTTTATTATGTGTGTGTTTTGTGTATGATGATTTGTGGTTATTTTCATTTCACATCACACTACAGTGGGCTTCTCAGCTCATGGGGTTTCTGCAGAAGTCACTGAAGCTCTGTGAGTGCATGTAGATGTCTTGGAGGAAAGAGAGGTATAGTCAGGTTTCTTTCATAAGCATCCCCAAGACACTCTTAGAGCTCTTACACTATCCATACTTTAAAACACATGAATGTGTGCTCAGATACTCATAGGTGGGAACCTGAACTTAGGACCCACCAGGGATTTCTTTATCAGATTTCCACCTTTTCCACTACTCCCATCCCTACTGCATTTCTATCTCCTAGAGGAAACCTCTCATTCAGGTATAACAATGCTAGATGGCAATAATTACCAAGTAATTAACAGTAAGTTCTGGGATCTTTTTATACAAAATGAGGTGAGAAGCAGCAGAATTTTCTTTTAACCACAAAAATAATCTTGCTAAAATAATTTCACTCCATCCACATCAATCAATAACATATATCTGGTTGTGCCATTCTTTCAGCCTGAGTGAGTTATTATCAGAGCAGCAGGCAGTAAAATCAAGCCAGGTTCCTGACAGCTCTACTGCAGCTTTTTAGTTGTCTACTTTGGTGAAATTCCTCAGCCTGGATTTCGCTCTCTTGATATTGCAATTGAAGATGTTGACTCTAACTTACTCAACAATGTGATGTTATATGTTGGCATTCCCTGCTCAGATTCCTTTTAAGGGAAATTTTGTATCTAACACCTTTTTATTCATTTTCTTTTTATTCAATTGTAAAGTTCAAAACATGTGCCTGCCTGCTGCTCATTCCCAGGCCTCCCTTTGGGTGGCTGCTGCTCAAGCAGGGGAAGGCCTCCTGTGTTTTCCTGGCTGCTAGGTACCACACTCTTTCATTGCTGCTCCTCAGCCTGAATCTGAGGCCTCTTCTCTCTCTCTCAGACCTCAGGACGAGGGAGTCTTTCTAAAAGAAAATCAGTGGTCTCTGTATCTGTCTCCCCTCTCACTTCCCCTTCTCCTGGCTCTCTACCCTCCTTGCGTACTGCACCAGGTGGAGATTCCCAACCAGAATCAGCAGGTTCTCGCAGCATCCCAGCTTCATCACACAGGGAAGGGTTGTGTCCAGGACTTGGTGGGATGGATGGGAGCACTAGCTCTATGAGGGTGGGGCATGGCTGAGGACACAAAGAAGTGGACTACTACTCTTTGAACTGTGCTCCCTCCCTTCCTGTTTCTGCCAGCGATTGATCCTGAAACCGAAAGCTATACCTTTTAGGAACCGTTGTCTTAGATGCTTAGTGGCTCAGCTAGGTAACTAGCCCAATCTTCTCAAAGGTGTGCCTCAGAGTGAATCAATGTGTAATGTACAGGCAGATAGGAGACGCTGTAGGGACAGGCAGACCCTGCCATGTGCCTCTGCAGGGCCTTCCTCTGGCCTTACGAGCCAAGTTAGGATGGTAGGCAGGAGCAGGGTGGATTATCTGAGGAAATTGGAACATGGCTAAGTGAGCAGCTGCCATCTTCCTCTGCTAATCCCCATGAGGCACAGGGACCTGGACCTCCAAAGGTCTCTGTATCACCAGGACTTGTGGGGCACAAAACTTGCAGAGATATGTCTGACTGAACACTTTGCACCCAAGATCCTCAGCTGCTTCTATGAAATGTGGTTCTTTCATGAGCCCAAGCTCATGCCAAGAGTGTAAAAACCTCTTCCAGAGCTGTGATGACAAGAAACTCCTATGCAGCGTTCTTCTGGGCAAGGGCCAGAGCTCATGCTGATGACAGAAGGCAGAACCATAGAGACAGGACAGGCCTGGAGGTTTCTCCTTCTTTCTTTATTGTCTCCTCCATATAACAAACATTGTCTCTCTATTAAGGATCCTGAAAACTATCATCATGTAGAAAAAGAAGAAACATTAAGTGGAGTTTTTATTCTTCATAAACTTAAATGTTTTATTGCTGGACTCTTTAGGTAGAGTTAACAATACATACTTTTCGTTTTAAAGAGAAGAAAAATAAACAATAAATTTGATGGTACAAAATTTCAAAACAAAATTGAGAGTAATTATATACATATTTAAAGTGTTTGGTTACAAAATAAACTCCATACAGTTTATAGTGTATCTTTTTTTTCTATGTATTTAGTATAGGGTCTAGAGGTCTCACTACACAGAATGGACTTGTAGTGATCCTCCTGTTTTTAGCCTCCCAAAAGCTCAGATTACAGGCCTGAACCATCATAAATAATATTGTCATCTTCCAAAATAAAGTTGTTTCTTAGTTCCAGTTAGTACACCGTTATCTCCAACAATAGTAGGCTTCTAGGCATCTCTTAACTCAGCACAAGTTCCTCTCCCCCATCAGAAAAAATTATACCTTATAAAAGATAATTATAGTAATTATTGCTGGCTTTCAAATTATTATTATAAAATCAAATCCCAGAAAGAAAACAGAAAAATAATTGCTTTGAAATGTTTCATTAGTTATAATTTCTAATAACAATACATTAAACAAAATAAATATTTCAACAATTTTAGTCCCTTTTATTTTCAAATATTATTAATTAAGGTATCATCTATCTAATATATTTGACCATTAATGAATTTATTGTCATGGTTAGGGGATTTGCAAAGGAAACAATGCATACAGGATGCATATTACAATATTATTTTTTAATAAATCACTCAAATAATCATAAACAAGCAGTGCAGGAAATCTGTCCACACACTAAAGATTAGAGAATCCAGCCAAGGGCCTGGATCATAATGTCGTGCAGTGTGACAAGCTTCTCCTCAAAGCTGAGCAGTGCAATATGTTCCCCTCCTGAGCCAGAAAGCACTGCGGGAGATGAGGACCAGAGCTCCCCCAAAAGGAACCATTGTCATTCCCATGACAATGAGGTCCTAATCTCCTCCAACAAGAACAGCCAATTTTATTGGGAAAGCCAGCATGACCAGGTCCTCCAGCAAAAGAGCCAGGAGGAAACCCAATGGCTTCCAACAAAGCCATTGGGCTTTGACAGCTTCTGCAAAGAGTATCCCTAACAACATTTCAATAGCTTCTTGCATTCATTTTGTCATTTATGCTGCTGGCAACAATCCTAGGGGGGCCTCCTACACCCAGAAACATGCTAGTTAAATTCAGCTGGATGTAAGTAGTTAACCGCCAGTTAGCTATTCATTACCTCATAATTATAGATTTTTAAAATGAGTGAATGCTTTTTCTTCATTCAGAAAGGGTTAGGGTGCATTAGCTTGGTAGTTTATTTCTTGCCATTCCCTTTGCAGTACGAGAAACTGCATGACTGAATTACTTTGGGTCACGTGTGACATGTCTGATTAGAACGCTCCTGTTAGGGGCTGGGGAGATAGCTCAGTAGAATAAAAACTTGCCTGGTAAGCTCAAGGTCCTGAGTTCGATCCCTGGTACCACAAAAAAAATAAAGAATGGCATAATATCAGGCAAAATATTGTAACCACTATATGTGTCAATATAAAATGAATACATACTTGAAGTAAAAAGAATCAACATTTTTATATGATATATATATATTTTTTAACTGTCTTTCATCTTAGAGGAAAACATCTTTAGTGGGTTCTCTATTTTGCTCTTCTTATATTACTTCTGATTTCTGATTTGCAACACTAAATTTTATGTTTGCACATGTAAATTTTTACTTAAAAACTACAAGTAACATAATTTATTATATGTCTATTTTATAAATGATGTGTGTATAGGTCATGGAAATGTTTTTAACCTCATAATAAAGTAATAGACTTCTTAAGTATGGGGAATAAATTTTCTTCAGAAACTTCAAAAGTTGTATAAATATTTGGCCAATAAACCAAATATTTAATCACTGGAAATTTAAACCTCAGTGACATATCAGTAGATACTCTTTAGTCAAGGAATTTTTGAATAATGAATCATCTCTAATATTAGTAAGAATGGAAAGCAAGAGAATTCTTAGACATTCTGATTAGAATCAAAATGCTAAAACTTTGAGAACTGTATTGAATACGATCTATTGAAATAATACAAGGGAAATTAAAGGAAACATGCAAAGTCTTGGATGTACAGCAAAACTCGGAATAAAAACTTTGTCTGTCATCAGATATAACAGACATATCATGGTATAATTCTACAAATAAATATTCCTAAGCAAAAAAAACTGAAACAAATGCTTTTGATCATGATATTCCTATCCTGGGAATGGTAGCCACATACAAAATTGTATCTGGTTTGAATCCCTTTAATATGAAACTTGATGAAGGCAAATTTATTGCTCAAGTAAAGAAGTTCTGCAGATATGGCTGGGGGAAGTTTAACGAGATATGGAATACCGAAAGTTTAAGTGCGATGAAACTTACTTCTGTCTTGCTGCGATGGTTGCATGAGTGTGTGCATTTGTCAAAACACATTTTGGAGTCTGCACAGAAGCACGCACCTGTAATCCCAGCAACATGGAGGTAGAGACAAGAGGATATTAAGTTTGTGTCCTCTCTGTGAATTTTAGTAAGACTTTGTCTCAAACTAAAAAATAATTTTAAAGGGATTAGGGACGTAGCTCCTGGTATAGTGCCTATTAGGGTTATCCTCAGTAACATAAAACATTCAGATCAATGAATGAACAGATTGTTATTGACAAACCATTTATCAAATGCTTAAATTTTCCTATGCTAAAAGATGTTGATAAAAATACCCGCATATGAAAATTGGCAAAAATGTAGAAAAAATTTCAATCAGGCTTTATTTGCTTCATTTATGTAGTAGCAAAATGCTGGATTCTTCAGAAAGAAAGAAAGAAAGAAAGAAAGAAAGAAAGAAAGAAAGAAAGAAAGAAAGAAAGAAAGAAAGATTTAACCCAGCTGTTCCCCTCCTGAGTATTTTTTCCAGAAGAACTGAAAAAAAACCTCAGGGATACATATCCACCAATGTTTATAGCAGCACAACTTGTAATAACTAAATCTTAGAAATAATCCAACCGCCCATCAGCTAAGGAATAAATAATACCAATGTGCTTCTTGTACACAATGATTACTCAGCTATTAAAAAAAGAAACACTCTCAAAGCGTAGGTTAATAGATACAACTAGAAACCATATTCATAAGTGAAATAAATCAGATGCACATTTGTAAACATGGTATTTTTTCCTCAGACTAAGAACCCGAAAGTGTAAATAAACTCTGAACAGTAAAATAGATACTATGGAAGGGCAAGAATCTATTCAAAGGCAAGGAACAACTGGGAATCAGGAAAGGACAAGAAAAAGAAAGAAAGGGAAATGGTTGTACTTGTGTGTCTGTACAGTGCAGCTTCGATAATTCTACTGCTGCACTCAGTTGGTCTACTGAAAGGTGTAGTTAGTGTTTACATGTGTAGCTTCTTGCTCCTTTTTAATTCTTTTAATAACTTTTTTGACCAATTTCTATGCTCTGTCTGGTAATCTGACCAACTAATTTGAAGACAGCCATCTGGAGTATAAAAACCATCGTTGATTTCCTATTATTTTGCTTAGTGAAATTCTGTATCATTTCTAATGATGTTGTTTCACTGTTGTTATTTTCTATGAAAATAAAAAAAGAAAAGATACTTTCATTTCTCTCCTGACCTTTTTGAAGAAAAGACAAATCTCCATAGGCAAGAACACACACATTATTCTTACCTTATTTAAGATATACTAAGCAAACCTTCAGCGTGCAAAAGGTAACAGATAATTTACTCTCCCCAAATAATTCATATTTATTTTGGTTTGTTTAATAAAGTTCTTATACTGAAAAATATCAGCTGCTCAAATGAATGATTTACATAACCAATATTTATGTGATATTTTAAAAAATTTACTGACTTTTATATCAATATTTTCTCAGACAATCTTTAAACTAAATAAACATTGATTCATTAGAAATGATGTACAGTGTTCCCTGTCTGGTTAGAAAAACTGAAATGCATAATTACACCATTCGCCCTATGATTTCTTTTTTTTTCCGGCAGTGTTATAATTTAGCTTATAGCTTGCAAGCCCTCATCTGCAGGTTGAATAAGAACATCAGAGGTCCAGGTACATCATCATAAGATAATAGCAGTGAATCCTACCTAGTATTCACAACTAATGTGGAAGCTATGGGAACATATTGTGCTGCTTTTGCTTATGACCTAGTTTTAACATCCATCCTGCACTAAATGAGTTACATGGCTAATGGGCCCAACTAAGCTTAGCCTTGGGGAATTATAATCATAGCACTGGGCACATAGGTTGGTTGTTAAAATAAATGAGATAAGAAATATAAAGCTCCTGGGTCACAATTTGGCAGAAAAAGTGCTACACAAATATTAGCTATTATTATATGTCATCAGTTCTCAAATTGTTTCTTGAAAAGAATGCTTGTGAAATGTATTGCAAAATCGGACAAATGTTGAAACTTTCTCTTTTACTCTTATGTGTCATTCTGCTCAGATGAAAATGACTTCACTTAGGAAGTTCAATATTCTTAATGTATTATATATGATAAATACATAAAGATATTTATAAATGTATAATTTTAATGTCTGAAGAATTTTGATTATGAAATAATTAACTGACTGATGTATAAACAAAAATATAAATATAAATTTATCTCAAATGTCTTCTCAAGTGACCAAACAATGACACTGCAAACATTTTCTTGAAAACATAGTATGGTTAATGAAATATACCATAAATAATATATCTTTACACACACATGCACACACACACACACACACACACACACACTACTAATAACCTTTTTATTTTATTTTATTTTTAATGTATTTAGTAGAGGGTCTATAGAGTCTCACTCCATAGATCAGACTTGTAGTGAGCCTCCTGTTTTCAGCCTCCCAAGCACTGGGATTACAAGCACAAGCCACTATACCCAGTCTCTATCTCTTTCTCAGCATTCCCCTGGAGCAGGGCTGACATGACAGGCTGGGGATCAAAATCTAGTAGGCTTGATTTTAAAAAATCCATCAAAAGTAAATGCAAAGGTTAAAGTATGGTACTCAATACTCTTTATAGATAAGAATTCATGATAATTTTGACAAGTATTATTAAGTTTTTCTCCTTTGTTTAAAAGTTTATTTAGACTTTATAGTCATCCAACAGACAGTTCTCAGGCCACAACTTGGATTCTAAAATTCATAGTTCCTCAAGTATCTTCTATGAAGTGACATAGTATTAGCATGTGTCCCATGCTCATATTCCAAGTTAGTTCAGCCTCTTATCAGTGTTTTGCACAGTAGAACATGTGCCCAAGTATTTGAAAAAATTAGCTGCATTTATGTTGAACATGCGATCATTTCCCTTAAACATCACAAGACACAATTACACAGTATTTACACATATTAGCTACTATAATGCATCTAAACTTAATTTAATATATAGGAAAATATATACAAGTTATAGGCAAGTACAATTCTCTTTACATAAGGGAATTGATTCTGATGTCTGCAGATAGGAACCAGTCCCCCATGAGTATTGAATCACAGGTATAGATAAAATGATAAGTGCTACTATAACTTATTAAATATCATTATAAGGCTGAACTACTGACATCTGAATCCAATTTCACCAGTAAATAGATCCTAGGAAGATATGTTAGCACTGATTATCTTCAGAAGATTAAATTCCAAAGCAGTTGGAAGGATAAAAGTGAACCAAGAGAATGTAAGTTGGAGCAGAATATGATTCACAGCTGCCCACTTCCCTATAGTGAGCTAGGCAGAGGCATATAAGGTGTTTCATAATGGCAAATATTCCACAGCAGAGATTTATCAGAGAGAGGCAGGGCCAATTTCCAAGTTTCTTTGCAGTTCCTGCACCCTCTGCTCAGTTTATCTTGCAGAGAGTTAGCTGCTGATACTTCTCTGTCTGTCTTGGCCCCGCCAGCATTCATTGATGAAGCTAGTCATCGCTTTACAACGCACTACTCCATCCACTCCCAGATGGTGAGAGAAGGCTGGTCTCCAGCTGGCCAATCATAAGCTTACAAAATCCCTCATGATACACATTCATAAGTGAGTCAAGTATCCCACATGAGTTACTCAACTGAGCATTTCAGTGTCTTTGAGCTATTACACATTTTTTCTTTTCAAATTACTGAAGAAGTTATAGAACTTCAACCTTATGCACTATGGACTTGTTTTCAGTCTGTGTGTTTATCAGTCACTGGATTAAAGTGTTACAGTCCCTTCAGCCCCTGAACATAACACACCATGCATTCAATTCAATAATCATGTGCAAACCAAACAATTCAGCCTGATCAAATCTTAGGACCTTCCAGACAATCCATATAATTTTAAAACTTTCATACATGAAATACTCAAATTTTTCATTCTAAATAAGTAAAACTACACTACTCTCTTGTATCTCCTTGTGGGACTTACTTTGTCCTCCCCTTTGGGATTGCTTACACTTTTGAGTTCTGTTTTGTGTTGAAGTAATCAGTGGTGATAGTCATAGGTAATTAGCAGTATATTGGCTGCTCAGGGGATAATGAGCCTAATTACTAGCCATCACTTTCACATTCAGCAGTACAGGGAAGAATATAATTTGCACATGGAATTAAAATCTTCCTCACTTAACATTCACACTGCTTTGACCAAATGTGATCAAAATTTTTGTTGGTAGAAAATCCTGATGCTGGCCAGGAAGATGGCTCAGTGGAATAAATGCTTCTCTGGCAAGTGTAAGGGCCTGTGTTCAATCCTTGGTTCCCCCACCCACAAAAAAAAGAAAGAAAAAAGAAAATAGTGGTGCCTTACTATGTGAAAAGTTGAGGGGTTAGAGGATTATGACCAAGGAGGCTAATCAATATGGTTCTAGGAAGAGTAACCAGGCTTGTGAGTGTCCAGCACTCAGGAGGGTGAAACAGGAAAATAGTACCAGACCAGCCTGGTGGCTATAAAAGTGAGCACAAGGCCAGCCCAAACTGCACAGGGAGACTTTGTCTCAAGACAAACAAAAAAAAAATGAGTGAAAAATTTTGGCCATAATTAAGGTGAGAAAATTGGGCTTAACACCTTGGGCTATTCAGATGATTCATGTTATTAAAAATAGAAAGTTAAGGCACACTTTACATGATACATTTCAAGAGGTGTTTTTCTAAGATGATGCATTTTGCAAAGGTCCACAGAGATACTGTTGCCTAGACAATTATGCAAATTTCACTGCCATAAACCACCAATGAATTATAACTTTGTGAGGTTGCAGATGGGACTAAACTATTGAGGTATTCTTTATTATGATGCTTGGTAAATTTAACAAATTTAATATCCACTATGATTCTATGAAATCAAATGACCTTGTAGTAAATTGTTATGAGAAAATGAACTTCTTATATAACCTTCAGCAGCTATTAAAATTAAACTAAATTTTCCCTCATAGGAATATTTTATCTTCTCCCTCTGATAACTGAAATAAGGGGCCTGCTCTTTTTGTTTCTAATCTCCTATCAAACTGTGTAATAGAGACATTATCCATCTTAAGAACATCTTAATCTCATGCAGTCTGATACTCCTGGATATTATCAGCATTTATGAACATGCCACTTTTCAAAAGATTTTTAAAACTGTTCATAGTTGGACTGTTTCTAAATACATTTAGACTGACTCTGCAGTAAGAGAAAACATGAGGAAAATTTGTGAAGTAATTCGAACATAAAATGAAATCTTAGCAGAAGGACTAAAGCAATAAGAAAAAAATACAAACATGCTTTCTTCTTTATTCGTTTGTTTGAAAATATTGTATGACAAATACTTATAAGATTGCTGGGCTTCATTTAAGAAAAAATAGTGACAAAAAGTAATATCATAAGTGTTTGCTTAAAAATGTTCCAGCAATCGATGTAATTGCATTGAACTTTTCCCATCACTGACACTTAAAGCTTCAGTTCATTGTTGCTTGCCTCCAGGACAGAGAGGTCATGATGGGAGGCAAAGGTACAGGGCAGTTGCTAAGCCCGCAGAAGCCAGGAAATGCGGAGAGGACGGAGGTGAGAGCACTGCTGCCCCCTGCCTGGCATCCCCTCAGTGGCAGTCAGTTAGCTATGAACTCTTCAAAGTGTCCCCCTCCAACGACTGTGCCCTCTGACTTCTAAGAGACATGTTAGACCTGCAGGATGGGGCTACCCTTCCCGGACCCCTGTCACTCAGGAGCTAATCCTAATCGCCCATTCCTAGTCCCCATTGCTTTTCTCCAGTGAATTGTCCTACTCCTAATCTCTGTTGTTCCTTAGAATTCACTCTTTGACTTCAGAGATCATGAAGTCGGTGCATCTGACATGTAGATGTCATCTTGGAGGCCACACACAGTGAGAACTTTGAAGGAGAGATGAGTTTGCTTCTGGCTTAATCTCAGGGGTTGGTCATACTTTTGACTCACACTTTCACTGTCTTTTCATATTGCTATATAAGACATTTTGGAACTTTGGAGCTTTCTTGGGCTGGTCAGTCCAAGTCTCTTTTAGGAAACATTCCTGTTTCTCATTTCTGTTTCCCATTAAATTTTCCTATTCTTCAAGAGGAAGAAACAAAAATATGTATTTATGTATTTATGAAGGATAGCTTAGTTAAGTGTACTGCTGATTTCTGCTTGTCTTTTGAAAGGATCAATTAATTCTTAAATTTTCCTTTTGTTTGTTTTTCTTCCATTTAATTTCTTATGCCTTTTAAATCAATTTTGCATGTTTGTATCTGTCAATCTAAACAACTGATTTTGAGAAAACATTGTGTAATACAGCAACTGTTATGGAATCCTTATTATTTGTTTACAAATTTCTATATCCTTTCTAATGTATTTTTTTCTTTTCTTTTTGTTTTCTCTTTAAAAAATTTTGTGTTCTCTTTAAAATAAAATTTAAAAAAAGTGCAGGGCCAGCCAGATAGCTCAGTAGACTAAAGCACCTGGTTAGGCAAGTGCAAGGACTGGAGTTCCATACCCATCTTGCCAGTCTGGCCCCACCCTCAGGACACATTGAAAAGGAGACTGAGACTGGGCTTGGTGGCCTGTACTTGTAATCCCAGTGCTTGGGAAGCCCAAAACAGGAGAATCATTATGAGTCCAATCTGTATAATGAGACCCTGTACTAAATACATAAAAAAGAAATCTAATTCTTACAAGAAAAGAGCTCTATTACAGTAATGTTATATCAAGAACATAATTTCTATCACTGAATATTTTGGTGAAATATAAAATGACTAATGAAGTAAATTACACATGCAAAATATATCCATCAGGGACAATCTCATTCTTTCCACCACACAGGTAATTAAATTTATTGGTTGGATGAACATTAAGTTGTTACATTAAAGAAATAGCATTCAAAGTGTTATCCCAGGTCTAGAAATAAAACATGTTAGAGAAATATGTCGATTCATATGAACACCCCACTATACTTGGTTGTGTTATTCTTCAGCCCCAAGTATTTATTTACGTAATAAATAAACTTGAGAGCTGCCTTATTTGTTAATGTGAATGTTTAAGTGTCATTTCCAGGGAAGCTTCAGGCTTTTATTAGCCAGACAAATACAGTTATATATCCTTTATCTTTTCTACAAGAATGTTAAAATATTAAGAACCTAAAATTAATTTATAAGTACAAATTGATTTTTAAATTTGTACCTTAAATCCTTTCCATTCAGAATAAAGGATTCTCACATTTTCTCTTTCTATGGCTGGCCACATCACTCAGTAGATTAAAGCACTTGCAAGCAAGAATGGACTTGGGGTTTAATCCCAGGGCCTGCTGTGCTGGACCTGCCCCTGGGGTGCACTGAGATGGCAATTGGGATTGGGCTTGGTGGTACGCCTGTAATCCGAGTTCTTGGAAGGCTGTAAACAGGTGGATCACTACTAGTCCAGTCTAGTAGTGAGACTCTGAGCACCCTGTAGAGCCTTACCTAAAGTTTAAAAAAAAAAAAGACATATTTTCTCTTTTTGTTTGACTTATATCTCATTTTACCAAAAAATGAGGTTACTTGATAAGATTTGGGGGTTAGAAAAACAATTAAACTTTAAAATGTATACATATTTATAATCAATACCTTCACAAGGATCATCTTTAAAGTAGAAAAATCCTTTTACATTCAAAAAGTGAAATAAGCCCAGTTTAAGGCCGAGGAGATGACTCAGTGGAGAAAGCGCTTCCCTGGCAAGTACAGGGGCCTGAGTTCAATCCCTGGTTCCTCAAAAAAAAAAAAAAAAGAAAAAGAAAAAAAAAAAAAAAAAAAAAAAAAAAAAAAAAAAAAAAAAAAAAAAAAAAAAAAAAAAAAAAAAAAAAAAAGAAAAGAAAAGAAAGAAAGAAATATAATCTAGCTACAGGAATCCATAAAAGAAAATCCCAAACTCCATGCCAGTTGAGTAAGTGAATCCAGCCCTATCTCAAAATAAAAAAGTGAATAAAACACACAGAGTATGAAGTTCAGTTGCAGATCACCCTTGAGATCTATTGAGAGCACCAAAAAAGAAGAAAGAAAGAAAGAAAGAAAGAAAGAAAGAAAGAAAGAAAGAAAGAAAGAAAGAAAGGAAGGAAGGAAGGAAGAAAGAAAGGAGGGAGGGAGGGAGGGAGGGAGGGAGGGAGGGAGGGAAGGAGAGAGGGAGGGAGAGAAAGAAGGAAGAAAGAGAAGTCTTCATTTTCCTAAGAGAAGGAATAGACATTTTATTCTAATGAATAAGGACATAACATTGAATTGAAATACACTGTTATTTATTTATTTATTTTTATTTATTTATTTTGCGGAACCAGGGATTGAACTCAGACCTCTGGGCTTGCCAGGGAAGGGCTTATTCCACGATCCATCTCCCCAGCCCCTGTGTTTTTATTTATTTAAGAGAAAGTTTTCAGTTTTCATATCTTCCATTATATAAGAGCTGTGCTCACAAAATGTAGTGCATGTTTAGATTTTAAATATTTAAAACGAAGATCACCATTAATGCAGATTACCCATCCCCTCCGTAGACACAGTCATCCCATCTTTCTGGCCAATTTGCGAGGCAATCCTGTAAGAACTCTTCGGTACGTGTCCTCAGGGATACTGTGAATCAGTCCAATACGTCTACCTGTGCTCACAGACTGTGATCTGTCAACTTGAGTGAGAACGCCCGAGCAGACAGGTAAAGCTCTCGGTGTCTCTGAACGCAGAGTGCAGAAGGAGGATGGAGGGTGGTTGCTCCACCAGGAGGCTTGTAAGCTGGACTAATCACAAGGAAGAGCAGTCTTCCTCTTTTCTTCAGCCTCGACTATAGCCTTCTGACGCTGGACTCCGGTTCATTCAGGCTTCCTGTACAAATTCTCCAGCTTTCAACCTCAGCTCCTTCAGCTTGGACTCACACTGGCCTCTGCAGTGAGTGCTGGGCCTTGCAGCTTGGGCTGCATTCTCCAGCCCTCCAGCACCTGCACCTCATTCTCCCACTTCCGATTCTGCAGGGAGCCACTGAAAAGCCTAGTCATAAAGGCTTTATAAGTATAACAAATAATATAAATACAATACATAACTATATATACTGTATTCTTTATACATTATACACTATGTAATATATACATACACCCTTGAGATAGATGATAGATAGATAGATAGATAGATAGATAGATAGATAGATGATAGATAGATAGATATTGTTCCTCAAACAAATTACAAGTACAGATAATAACCTTTATTTTCTCTTACAACAGCCAGAAATCACACACATCCGGGTCCTGTGAATGATGGGTGCGGCCTCCCATGATGTCCTCACAAGCCTCGCTCACCTCACACTGGGTGTCACACAATAGCATCATTAACTATATTTTTCTTTTAATTACATCTCATAAAATCTTCTAGAACTGCTTTAGAAAGTAAGGGTTAAAACATTTTAGGATCACCAGAGTAACAAATCCTATGCATTCTTTCTTACTAAGTGGTATTAAATGTACTAAACAAATGACAAAATAAAAATGACAAGCCCCAGTATTTAAGGTCTCTTGGGTCTTATGAGATATCAAAATATTTAATCAATTGTAGATAAAATTTCTAATAAAATATCTAATATATTAAAATGCATTATGTTTAAAGAGTAAATAAATACTCAACATCAACTAATTTATTGTAACTTAAGTAACTTTTAGGAATGTTTACGTTTTATTGAGCAAAGATGAGGTTTGAATATCTATGACTGTCAACGTATTGTCACTGGTTAGTGGTAAGAGAGCGCTACTTATGTAATACTTACATATTTTTTCTTGTGATTTCTTAAGCATTGATCTTTGCACCTGTGCTTTATGAGTAAAACGATTTTGCTTATAATATCCTGCTTCATAATTGCATTTCTAACAAAATTCTGTCAAGTTTTCAAATATTTTTCAGGATCTCTTTCCAAAAAAATGATGATTTCTCATTTACTGTCACAAAATTTCAATAAACACAGTATGGTTCAGATAAAGAAGATATTAACCACTCATTTATTCATACATGGTGGTGGATAGAAAGAGTACTATTTTTAAGGGCAATTAAGGAAAGATTCAATATTGATTCTTCCAGGAAAATGATCTAAATCAGCTCTGCCTACCATCTAAAATTACAGTAACTCAACAAGTATATGAAAAAATGCTCAGTATCATTAATCATTTTTAAAATGCAAATAAAAGCAAAGGAAACAGTACTTCACTCCAACTGGAATAGCTATGATTAAAAAAAAAACTAACAAATATTATCAAGTAGTCAGGGAATGAGGAGTGCCACACCTATTTTAGGTATTGTAAAATAAAACAACCGTTATGAAAAACAGCAAGATAATTTTCTTTTAGAAAGTTTAGACAGAAAGGCATCACAAAGAATCCTTTCCAAAGTGCACTGAGTTATTGCAAACTGCCATAGAATTCAAGAAACACATTAATGGGTACATATTCAAAGGGAATTAAATCAGTTGGTAGGAGTTGCACCTGTACCCCGTGTTTACGGCAGCACAATTCACAATAGCCCAGAAATTGAAGCAAACTATTTCTATCAATGTTTGAGCAAGTAAAGAAAGCATAGGATGAAAACACAATGGAATCAACATAGTGTTTAGAATGCTCCAGATTCCAACTAATGAAAACTCAGAAATAATGGCTTCAATCTTGTTAGAAATAATGAAAGAAGTCAGCATGAGAGTCAGTATGAACCCACCATTTCTCGTAAGAGGTTTAAGCACATTGCATAATTATATATGAAACCTTCATTTAGTACCCTGCGTCCTGCTTAGTTTCCAATAACTCATTGCACTTTGGAAAGGATTATTTGTGATGTCTTTCTAAAATCATTTCAGATCACTGCAAGATCACAGGACATGAAACAAGGAGAAGAAAGGACTCTTCAACCACAGTATTTCAAGCAATAATGTACCTAAGAAGCTCATAAGGTTTGTTATTTTGCCACCCTGAAATACAATGCTTAGAAATATATTTTTAAATAACTACGATTTATATATAAAAAAAAAAGCCTGGTAGTTTACAGTTACACAGACTTTTCCATCCCATGCTTCATCCTTGACTGCTTTGGGACAAGTGATTGATAAGAACAACACCAAACTTTGTATCAAACACTAGTGATTGATCAATCCACTTTATAATATCACTTACAAGACACTGAGTCCACAGCCTAGGTGTATCATGTGTAGAACTATCAAGCTAACATAATCTCTACACTCTGATCTGCTCCCTCTTTTCCTAACAGAAAGTACTGATCTGGAATCCCTATTTCAAACTCTGTTTTCCATAAGTGGTAGACAACAAACATTGAAATGTATTGCATTCTGACAAAAATTTATAAAAATGTTTTGGTGGGAGAGAGTACCAGAGATCGAACTCATTACTCTGCACTTGCCAGGCAGGCTCTTAAGCTACTGAGTTATCTTCCCCCACCTTACAATTTATAAATATTTAGGCATCCTAAATATTTTTAAAATTTGGATTTATTTGGTGGGCTCTCTTCCACAAAATAACAGGGGGCACTTTCTTTTAAAAGTTTGCGTAATGAGTTATGGTTGTGTTTTGGGGAGGGACAGGGCTGCGGCAAACTAAAGTTGGGAGTTCGCTTTTGCCTGGCAGGCACTGCACCGCGGAGCTCTATCCCTGGCCCCTGCATGTGAGTTTAATGTGACTAGTTAATATACTGACAAGATCCTTGTCAGAACAGTGACACAGGTAGATTAGGAAATGATGACTCCAATAAATCACTTCTTCAAGGTCATAACAGAGTTCTATTTTCAAAATGAGATTAATCCGTATATAACCTGACTCAAGTTGAACTGCATTACTACCTTGGGTGAACAATGTGCCTTGAGGCTTATTTTCAGAGAAGAAGCCCTTGATAGTCACAATTCAAATTTGTCTGTTTTTCCGGAGCTTTATATAGTCTTAATTTTGGTAATTTTAAAAACAATTGTTCTATATAACACAATTTACAGTTGTTTAGGAGTTGGGGTTTTCTTTTTTCTTTTTTCTTTCTTTTTTTTTTTTTTTTTTGTATTTTAGTACAGGATCTACATTGTCTCACTATGCAGATCAGACTATAGTGATCCTCCTGTTCTCAGCCTCCCAAACTCTGGGATTACAGGCATGCACCATGTCCAGTTTCAATCTCAGTATGTCCCAGATGCGAGGACAGATGACATGTGGTGCTAGGGATTGAACCCCAGTCCCTATGCTTTGCCTAAGTAGGCACTTTAGTCCACTGAGCTATCTTGCCAACCTTGTTTAGGAGTTTTTTGAAAATTAAAAATTGGTAGCTAAAAAAACATTGTTATTGGTTTGTAAGGATTACTATAAAATACTAAATAATGAGAGCATTCTAAATGTCTGGAGCATGTTCTCTGTAGACCACTACTTGATTTATTTATTTTCACTTGTTAACGATTGGTTGTACAGACTGATGGCTTTCATTCTAGAAGATTGGTACATGCATATACATTGATCATTTGCATCTCTCCTGCACCCTGCCTCACTAGCCTGTTTGATTTTATGTACTTTGTTATTATATTTCTCAGTACTTGGTGTTGGGAGGAAGCCCTACACTTACAAAATATAGCTATAATGTGGGAGTGTGCCTGCTTTTGTTCTTCATGTGGAAGATACTGTTGTAACTCTTTCAAACATGTAATTAGAAAGCTGCATGTAAACATTTTATCATGAAATGCTGAATACTTAGAGAGAAGCATATTCCAGAGTAACTCATAACTCTAAACATTTATTTTTAATATCAACATTCTATATTCTTACTATGTAAAACATGTGTTTTTATTTCACAAATAGCATAAAATTTAATAGTTAAAAAAAGAAGCCATTTCTGAAGTTTGCCAAAAAATACTCTTATTTTGAGGCACAGGTACTTCGTCATGGGTTTGCAGAAAGCCCACTGAACATACTTTAAACATGTTTAAAACACCTTAAATAAGAGACTTCACTTTTATTATTATAAATATATGCTGTAGGTTTTAAAAATATTTAGAAAAAGGGGGCCAGGGAAGTAGCTCTGTAGAATAAGCGCTTACCTGGCAAGAGTAGGGTCCTGACTTAAATCCCCAGTACTGCAAAAAAGAAAGCCCATATATATATTCACAGCCTGAATATCTGCTCTATGCAAGGTCATCTGGAATGCTGTGGGCTCAGTTTGACCCTAAATTTACTTGGCGATAAGTCTGTGCTTTTAGAAGATTTTTGTCATTATCTTATGACCATCCAGATAAGATCATTTTCTGATAAAAGCTCCATCTATCATAACCTGATCAGAGGAGAAAAGTCTCTAGTTTTAATTGCACTGTTGTTTATCTGTAGTCATTCTTCTAGATTGCTTGCTTTTTCTTATATAAAAATACTGTACTGAGATTATGTGTGTGTGTATGTGTGTATGTGTGTGCGTGTGTTGAACGTGCATCAATTATTATCATTTAAATTTTCACTTAACTTTGCCTTTGGTAAACTGCAAGTTATCCATGTTCATCTGCTTTGTTCTGTGGAATACACTCAGTGACATTGGTGTGTACTACAATAGCCTGGTTAATTCTGTCCAGTTATTGTGATTGTTTAGAACCAGATCATCTGATGGAGCTAAATTCATTTCCTGGGTGAATCCTACTAGACATAAAGGTGATCTAATACATGTTGACAAATGGTAAGCTACCACAAACCAATTAATGATGAGAATATATCTGAAAATGAATATAACATTGAAGAAAACAACCACGTGGCAGAAAAGGTAAGGGGAAGATTATTTAAAGCTTATGAGTTCTTATACAGTAAGCTGTGCATGCTTGCTCAAAATTCAGGTAAAACGGTACCCCTATGTAAAATTTATGTTAGATTTATCTAGATTTTAACTGAGCAGACATAACACTGGAGCACTGCCAGACCAGACACTTTTTCACTGCCTGCCAAGCACTGCTGACTCTGTGTGCATGAACTCCCCTACTGTCCCCAAATGCCACAGAAATCCACTCAGGTCTTTCTTCCACCACGCTGTAAATGCTACAGAACTCACAGCCTGGAAAGAGGCCTTCTGTAGAGCTTCACAATCGGGACATAAGAACACTGTGGGTGGAAGAAACAACACAAATCAGCTCTATTTCCTGCCATCTCCCATGAACCCCTGAAATCTCAAATAAAATTAAAACCCAGCAAGCAGGAGCCTTCCTGTGACCCAGAAGTAGAAAGGGCAGAACAGTGCACAGGTGCAGGGTCACCACCTCCTGCCTGAGGACAGGAGCCACTGAGTTGAGTGCTCCCCAAAAGCTGGGGAAATTGGGTCAGCCCTGCGGAGAGCACAGGCAGAAAGGAGGGCACCGGATAGAAAACAATGGTGGAGACTCTCAGGGTGAGCCGGTTCGCTACAGCTCCATCCACGGCATGCTGGGGACCCACCAGTGGCTATGTGTGTTTGCATGCTCTTGTTTATTCATACTGTGCTTGTGTGTTTTCTATTTTATTTTTCTACAATATGTGTGTGTGTGTGTGTGTGTGTGTGTGTGTGTCAGATTTTGCATGTATGTTTTTATGATCATGGCTATGTGTAAATTTCTACTGCTGCTGGTAAAATATTCCATGCTGTTAAGTTTCATTTGCTTGCTTCAAAGGTTGTTTCCGGGTGACTTGCTGCTGGATTCAACTGCTGTCTCTCCTCTCGTCTGCCATGAACAGCTCACCCTAACCTGTCTTAACTTCTTCCTTCCTACCTTCTGTGTCTTGGCTTTGCTCCCATATACTTTTTATTTTTATTTTTTGTCCCCCATTCTGTCTACTGTTTTATCCATAAACTATGAAGATTAATCTAAATACAACACTGTTATAACATCTCACACTTGGTTTTCCCTCACCAAGGGTCATGTCCTAGGATTTCTAAAATCAGTGTATCTGTTCGGTTATTAGCCACTTTTGCTTTCCCTGTATGATTTTGCTTTATCTGCTTAAACTCACCTCCCGTTATCTTCCCTCTACTTCTGTCTCAGATTTTTCCCACTATCTCTACCCCTCTCCATGTTGTCTGGCATATAAAATTACTAGGAAATCACATTCTTTCTGGGATGTATGGGAAGGACACCTGTCTATGGACAATTGCACATGAGGCTTAACTGTGGTTAGATTTTCCACAGTGTTTTGCTATTTTTTCACACATCAGAGATCATTACTTTGATCTTCAAACAGAGAGCCTTCACTAATTTATACATTGCATTCAATCTGCATAGATACAGTCCTACTTTCCACCTACAAATTCCCTCCTTACTCTTATTTACCCACATATATCTTCTCTCATCACCTCTAACTCTTCTGTTTTTTATGGATGAAATTTTTTTTTTTAAAAACTACATTTTCTTTTCCTTTTTTTTTTTTTGTTTGTATTTTAGTTAAGGGTCTACAGGTTGTTCAGAGTCTCACTACTAGATCGAACTTATAGTGATCTGCTGGTTTACAGCCTCCCAAGAGCTGGGATTACAGGTGCGCGCCACCACGCGCACTCTCAGTCCCTGCTTCATCATGCCCCAGGGGCGGAGCTGGCACTGCCGGGCCTGGGAGCGAACCTCCAGCCCCTGCACCTGCTTGCAGGTGCTTTAATCCATGAGCTATTTGGCCTGCCCTTCTTTTTCTGTTTTGAATCATTGTTTCTTTTTTAATCTCCTTCTGTTTTCTCAAGTTATTTTATATTTAAAATTATTTTTCTTCTCTCACTAGTCATTTCTCCACCAGTAATGATTAGTTGCATTCTTGGGTTACTGAAAGAGTAGAAGATTTTTCAAAACAAGTTTTAGTTTTATAACAACAGACAGTTGGTACTTTAAATGTTTCACATTTATTCATAGTTGCTACTTTGCATGTATGTTGCATGTTTCATTCTTACAGTTGGATTCTATGCATCTCCACCAGAATTTTCTAGCCCAGTTAATCTGTAGCATTCAATACAAAAGCATTACCCAAAACTCAGGCAATTAAAATTAATAGGCACTTCTTAAAAGAAGTATAAATAACCCTTGAGCACATAAGAAATACTCACTATTTACTTTCTTAGGAAAATTCAACTCTAACCAACACTGACATTCCATTTTACTCTAGAATTAAAGGGAGTCCTCAGGATCTTGAGTCCTCAGACACGAGATCAGGAAATGCTGGTGAGGTTTGAGGGAGAAAGAGATACTTTTCTCTTGTTGGAAACCTAAACCACTAGGACTGTGATGGAAAGAAATGGAGATTCTTCAAACAAAATACAAATAGACATTCTATTTCACCCAGCTGTTCCTCTTCTGGGTATCTTCTACAAGAGTTAGAGTTACTTTTTTACAACATACATATATATCATGTTTATAGCAGTGTTATAAAGTAGCTATTTCATGGAAACAGCCTTCACACCCATTGATAGTTGAATGAATAAAGAAAAAATATAATATGTTTGTTTATATATATATATATTTGCTCCATATATGTATATATGTATTTGTAGGCTAATCCATAAATCTTGTGACTATAATATCAAGTGAAACAAACCCAGACACAGAAGGTTGAATAATGCATGTATTTCCTTATATGAATGCCCTAAAATATAAATAATTTAAACAGCAAAATTGAGAGAAGAATTAGGGAAGTGGACATTTTGAAGATGATAAAGGAAATGGTGAAGTACATTTAGAGAGGAAAACAGTATCAGACTGATTTTAATTCCCAAACATGAATGTATTATGCACCAAAAACACATGCAATTTTTTTTCTAAATGTAAATTTTAAATGAGATATAAATCTTCATTACTTTATTTGCTAAGTGATGAGTTTTATATGTTAATTCAAGATTAGTTACAGGGAAACTAAACTAGAAGAAAAATGGTATGAGAATAAATTTTAAAACCTTCACAAAAATTTAATTTAATGGAATGAGATAATAGCACAAATCCCCTAGCTTTTATGACGCTTCTGTGTGGAACACAATGCATAGCCTATCATATTGAACATTATTACCCTTTGTCTCACATGCATTTTCACGAGTGTAACAAGAGACCCAACACTCAGAAGTTATAGGAGAGGCTAATTTTGCATCACTGTTTATAGAGGTTTCCATACATAGCTGGAGAAACAGCTCGTGCATGGGAGAACAGAACTAGACACCAATCGAGGGAAGAGGGAGATGGACCCCTCCAGAGCCCACCCCAGGGATCCTCCTCTGGGTACATTTGTTTGGTACAAGCTCATCCCTGGACTAACCCTCGGCCGACCGGCATGTTCACATGATCCAATCATCTTCAAAAGACTACCTCTGATCTCGTGGGGGGGTGGGGCGACTTCTAGATATAAATCATAACACTTTTAAAAGTACTTATGTTTAAACTAATGACAAACTAAGAAAATATTGACTTACTCTCAATTCAAATTCAGTATAATGTCTCAAAACTTCAAATACCTCAAAATTCCAACTAAAAATATAAAGTAGATGAAAAATAAATCTCAAAAGAAAGCCATAGCACACTTGGCTTATAAGTCATTTTCTCATTCTTAGATGATACTGCTTGAATTTGTGTGCTCTTCAGATACTGCTTATGCTTTTGAACTCTCCACCTAAGCGTGACCATTCCAGCTGGGTAGGCATCAACTCATTTCAGCATAATTGCCATATGATGGCGTAGTGTGCAAAAGTAGAATTTTGTTTCTGCTCATATTTGTTTTCATTTTCTAGCAACGCTTCCTGCTGTGGGAGTTTTGAATAGTGGTGAAGAGCCTCCTTTGCCCACTTAATCTGATAGATGCATCTTAGGAAATGGCAATCAGGAAAGTAGAGTCAGGCTGAATGTGTTTATAGTTCTAGTAAGCATCTCCTTTCCAGAGATGCTACAGAAGCAAAAATATATGGTAGACCATGCTTGTCTAGAAATATGATCATTTTCTATAGATTTCATACTCTGCAACAGAAGGGACTGCCTAGGTTTAGCTTAGATTAATAATTTTCATCTCTCTCCTTTTCTTTTTTGCTTCCTTTCTCTTCTTTGTGAAGAATTCACTGAAGATAATGTGATTCCTTAGAAAGATATTTCTGTCATGGAAAATAATTAAAAGTCGTACTCTGTTTTCTAGACTAGAATGATAATGTCAATACTGTTTGTTGAAATATTGATTTTGTATTTCAACTTCAGATGTTTCTCATTTGTGTTTTAGCTTTCTAAATTTTTTACTCCCAGGTTACATCATTTTGAAGTTAATGTCAATTAACAAGATCCACTTCAAATACTATCTTTTATTGAATGACAGTATTAAAATACTTTCATAGCTTAATTTATGAATTTTTAAAAAAACTAATCCAGTCTATCACAAAATGCTTTAATAGAGCATTGAAATCGTGATTAATATTTTTGAAAAAAATATTGATTAAAATCTTTTGTTATTTCTTTTCCATAAGTAGACAGAAATCCACTTTCAAAATTTCCAGTATGTGAAGTTCAAGACATAGGAAGTACTTACTAATTTATTACACTACTTCATAATTAATTAAAATGTCATTTTATGTTATTGCAATACTTATGGGGAAAGAAACACTGAGAGATGAAAATCTCATTACCAAGGAATTTTTGTATGTTAATTAAAATTAACTTTTGTATTAGATGAGATGAATAAAAAAACTGCATATAATTTTTTAGGACTATTCAAGCATAGTCTACAAAAGAGAAACCAAGAAACTTTTAATTAAAAATTCAGTAAATGGCCAATGAAGAGTTCAAAATTATAGCTGACTGATAATACCATTTGGCATATGTATCTGTATAACAAGGAAATATAAGATGTAAATATCAATAAATGGGAAAGAAAAGGCAAATTTCAATGAGAAAATATAATAGAAATAGAACTTTGAGTTATTTCCTTGCTTTCTAAACTATTTTTTCTTTGTTATATTTGTTTTGTTTTGTTTTCATTTTTGGCAGAACAGGGGATTGAATTCAGACTGTTGTGTTTGCCAGGGAAGTGCTTAGTCTACTGAACCATCTCCCCAGCCCTGTATTTGTTATTTTTAACTAGTGACTTTTATGAAATAATTTTATGCACTATAGCTGTATAAATTAATAAATATATAATACTATGCTTTTTAATATTATTGTGAAACTAAGAAGACAAACACCAAAAAATACAGGTTGCTGTAAGTAGCCTAGTATTATTTTTCCTTGAGGAAAAATATTCAGGTATTGCTTGTACCTTAGTAAAGAATCGCTTTATAAACAATCCGAAATGGGCAGTTCAGATCCTAAGACCATGAATCATGCACTCTGCAAATGAGCACACACAGAAGAAATCGCCTCATTCAAATAGAAACCGATGTATAATTTATGGCAACACCAGGCTATCGCTCTGCCCCCAGCATCGCTTTCCTACAGTGATAAACACTGAGTCCCAGAGCTGGGAAGGATCAAGGGGCAATGGTTTACTTGGTCTGCACTGTCTTTATAATACACGCAGGTACTGTGCTGAGACTCACTGAGCCTGATTCCATCTTTCCCTGGAGAATTTTCTGTAAACCCACTGCAAGGTCACTTATGAAACAGTTGGTCTCTCTGATTTTATTTGTACTTTTTTTTTTATGTATTTGACATAGATTCTTACTATGCACTCAGACTCATAATGATCTTTTTTTTCAAAAGCCTTCTCAACGCTGGGATAACAGGAATGCACCACCAGGCCTCAACTCAATCCGGCTCAGTGTGTTGGAGGGCAGGCTGGCGCGGCGTGCAGTACCAAAATTGACCCTTTGGTCCCTCTACTTGCCTGAGCAAGTGCTTAGTTCCCTTAGCTATCCTCTGGCACAGTGTGTCCGATTTGAAATATTGATTCTAAGATATTTGTATTTTCTAGGATGAGTCTGTGAAAGAAAGTCAGGGCTCATTTTGCACTGGAAGGTGAGTAAAATAAATAAGTGGTCATGTTAGATAGAAAAAGCTTTTCGGATACTGATTATATGGTGTACTCAAATTAAGAAAGGTGTAGTAGTCAGGGTTATGGTGAAAGTTGGATCCTGCTACCTTTTTTTTTTAAAAAAAAAATTCTTTGTCGGAACCAGGGATTGAACTCAGGCTCTGCTGCTTGCCAGGCAAGCGCTTATTCTACTGAGCCATCTCCCTAGTCCCTTATTTTTTTAGCCGTTTTTTCTTTTTTATCCTGCCATAAAAGAGTGATAGAAAAGTTTGAAAGAGGGATGATTGAAAATCAGGATAGGGTGAAGAAAACTGACCCTTCACAGTAAAGAAGCTGTGATCAAGCAGCAATGGAAATTGTTGACACTATTGGACTTGAAGAAGAATGCAGATGGCACTGTCAGAATTAAGCTGAAATTATACCTGTTCATGTAGCTCTTATTTATGTGTAAACACTGGTAAAAATTGGGGTGCTCACATATAGGAAGAAAGGTAATCAATGCTCTAACATGTTTTCCAATTGTTATAACTCTTGCCACCACTTGCTTCTACTTGACATTGACTGTAAGACAAAGGCCATATAATTTACAGGTAGTGCAGTTTGCAAAACTCATACGTAAAAGAGCCAGAGACATGCAGAGAGCTGATATGCCAAAAAAACAAGGGACCCCAAATCAGTCTGTCTGTATCGTTTCTGATAAATAAAAACCCTTCCTCTGAATCTCAGAGAATGAGTCCTATTGACAGTACAGCACTGTATAATGATACCAGTCCATGTATATGATTATCGTTGATTGAGTTATGTTTATAGACTGACAAAATATTGAGAATTTACACCATGGTAACTATAAATATGGCTTCATTTGGAAGAAGTCTTTGTAGAAAACAGCAAATTAATATGAGATCATTTGCTTCTTTCAGTTAACTTTTTCTTTTGTTTGTTTGTTTTGGCTATAGTGGGGACTGAACTCAGGCCCTTGCTCTTCCAGGTGGGTGCTTCTTTCACTGTGTTATCTCTTTGGCCCTACTTCTTAATCAAATGTCTTACATTCTTATATGAAAAAGGAAATTTAAAAGAAACAATATTCTGTGTGAAGACACAGACTTTTCAAGGGCTTTCAAGGACTGTTGGAACGTAACAATGAAAATCTCTGGAAAACCTCTAACCCTCCAGAAAAACATAGAGAGAAAGAAAACATGTTGATAACTAAATACGTATGATGTACAAAGTGATATGCATCAGAGGCAATCTGCCAAGATATGCAGAGACAAAAAGAAACTCCACTCTTTAATAGTGTCAAGCAGATATAATCTATTACATACATGATGTCAAGATAAATAATAATATTCCTCAGGTGAGATTTGACATTGCCATTTTTCACTTATGCTTCAACCTAACGTTGCTTGGCAATTTAGGTGACCTTTGATCAGTGAAGTGACTTTTCCCAGAGGAAAAGAAAACTTTCCATGTCTTTATGACAGGAGATAATTTTGCAGTGTGGAGAAAGATTGCCATTGAATTTAGGATTTTACTCCAGCACACAGAACAGAAAATAAGGATGGAGTTTCTGTAGATATTTCAAAGAAATGACACAAATCCCAGGCTTTTGAGAATAATATTCTTGAGTCTTACTGCTGATAAAAAGCTTAGTTTTCCAAAGTAGCTATTTAAATTTAAAAGAGAAAGTACTTACCATTTTTCTTTCCTTTTTTTTCTACTGTATATTTAGGGAAGTGTTTAAGGGTATTCAGGGTCTCACTTACTACTAGATTGGACTCATAGTGATTCTGTAGTTTACAGCCTCACAAGTGCTGGGATTACAGGTGCAAGCCACCATACCCAGTCTCAATCACTGCCTCAGTGAGCGCCGGGGTGCGGCCTGCACGGCAGGCCCAGGAATCAAGTCCCTGGCCCCAGCACCTAGGCACTTTAATCCACTGAGCTAAGTGGCTGGTCCTACCATTTTGTTTTCCAATCAAGCTCCATTAGAAAAAAAGAATATGAAGGAATCTCTTCTCTTTATACTGAAAAGCGATATGAGCCTTTCACTTCTGCTTCTTGTTTGTCCTTGTGATACTAAGAAATACATTGGAGAGATGATTGGCATGTAGGCCAACAATCTGGGGACACCTCTGATTGTGGGTGGTGCCAAACAGTAGGTGTGTGACCCAGATGATATAAAAGAAGGAGGAATTTAACCTACATTTAAACTTTCCTTCAGCTTGAGCTGCTGCATCTTTTTACTATTGCCATTGGCTGTGGATTTGAAACTCTTCTCTTGTCTTCTCAACGCAGATTTATACTCATGACTATCCAAGGTGCTTCTAGGACCTAAGTATGCAGTTGGCTATGTATATTTGGGCTTTCTTCTCTGAGCCTTTTGGAATCTGGATGGCTACTGTGTCTTCTGGCTCTCCCACAAACAGACATGCTCTGTGACCTATCCCAGCTAGTTGTTCCCCCAAAGCCTCATGCAGTAATTGGGGCAGGTTTTCAGTTTGTGATTAATTCATGATCCAATGCTGGGATTATGGGTGTGAGTGCTACACCTGCCCTGGGGTGAGCAATCTGTGTACAATATAAGGAAGGGAAAGAGGCTTGCTAGCTGCCACAACTGCTGTTCCTCCCTTTATTCTTGACTGTATTCTGCCAGCATGAACTGTTTCCCTCTGCCATGTGCCACTCTGGTCTGGATCCAGCCGAGCATGGACTGAAACCCTCAATGACTGAGCTGAATAAACTTTTCCTTCCTTAATTTTGGGTATTTTGTCTCAGCAATAAGAGAAAAGCAATCAAGATAATAGTGTTCATATTTGTTAGAGAGAAACACTCACCCATACACCATGTATCAACAAATATTAGAATATTTTTTAAAAATAGAGAAATTCTATCATGTACCAGTATTTAGATTTCTTGCAGTAAACACAAAAATGTACTGTTTTTTTTTTTATTTTCTTTTTCTGTGGATCATGTTAAGTTGCACTTTTCAAGTATTTCATACAGTTTGGCCAATGACAAATTTATTTCGCTGAAATGTGCTGTTGTATTTTTTAAGATCTAAATTGATGTTCTTTCCTGGTGTGATATTACGTTCAATTGAAACATGTAATAGGGAAATTTATGAATTTGAGGACTTAGCATCATCTGTTTTCACATAATGTTGTCTAAGGTGAAGGAAAGTATTTAAATCATATGAAATACAGCAATGAGTTCATCTTTGTTTATTTATTTTTTGGTCATGTAGGGGCAGGGTCTCCTATGCAGTTCAGGCTGGCCTTGAGCTCACCCTCACTGGTCAAAATATCCAAGAAGTCCTCCTGTCTAAGCCTTCCGAGTGGTGGGATCACAGGCATGTGCCCATCTGAATTCACGTAGTAAGGCTGACATCAAGTGCTCCAGCTCTCAGAAGCACGTGGCTAAGGACAAATGCTACTCTCACTCATATGAGAAGCTGTGGTTCTGGGTTTCATGCTACAATCAGGCTGTGTGAGTTCACATTTGTCCTCCTTAGCATTTATTATTATTATCATCATCATCATCATCATCATCATCATCATCATCATTTTATTTTATTTTAGGTAAGGGTCTGTAGGGTGTTCAGGGTCTCACTACTAGATCAGAGTTGTAGTGACTCACCTGTTTACAGCCTCCCAAGAGCTGGGTTCACAGGTGTGTACCACCATGTGCAGTCTCACTTGCCATCTCAGGGCACTCTGGGGGTGGGGCTGGCATGGCAGGCCTGGGGATCGAACCCCTGCCCTGTGCCTGCTTGTAGGTGCTTTAATCTGCTGAGCTGTTGACGGGCCCTTTATCCTTCTTAGCTTTCGTAACACTGTACTGATGTCAGTGAGGAAATGAGTACACTGCTGTTTGATGGAAAGACAGTTTCTAGAGTATTTTACTGGGCTCTCATCTTGCTGTTACACCTCTTCCCGACATAAAAAATAAAGAAATCATATCAATTACTTTCATATTATTCCAAAAACCTTAGAAGGAATATGACTCTTCCAAACCACTCTCAAGAGAAATATTGCCAGGATACCAAAAGCAGATATCATTCATGATTACTTGAGAAGCTACAACAACTTTGTGAAATGCCCATACTCTAAAAGCTAATTTAGATTTAATGCAATCTCAATGAAAATACAAACAACATTCCTCACAAAACTATAAGAATCAATCCAAAAATTTGTATGGATCCAGAAGAGACCTAGAATATTGAAAGCAGTCCTGGGTAGCAAGAGCACAGCAGAGCCAATGCAACCCCAGACTTCAAGCTATATTACAAAACTACAATAATAAAAATAGCAAGGTACTGACACAAATACAGCTATCAAACAGTGAAACACAATAAAAGCCACAAAACAACCTGAGTTATATTTAGCTACCCCTGATTTTTGATAAAGAGGCCCAAAAGAGAAGTAAATTATGCTGATAAAACTCGTTATGCATGGGTTGAAGATGAAAACCATACTCATATCTCTCTCTATGTTCTAAAATTAAAATGGATAAAAGAAATTTATATATCAAAATAGAAACACTTAATCTGGTGGAAAATAAAATAGGCAAAACTCGTAAAATCATAGATGTAGCCAGACTCTGAGCAGAACCATAGGTGGACAAAAAATTAGGATAGTATCAAATCACAATTTTTTGAATGACAATGACAAAAAGGTAGAGACAACCAAAAGAATGAAAAAACAAAATGGTCAGATAACCTTGGACAAAAGGTTAATAACCAGACTACACAAAGAAAACAAAACCAAAAAATTAGATCCCCATAATAAAGGATCCAATCACAAAACAGGTGAAAGAATTGAATAGACATTTCTCAGAATATAAGTGACCAGTAAATACATGAGAAATGTTCAACATTATGGACCACTAGAGAAATATAAATTAAAAGAACACTGAGATTACATCTTACTTCAGAGAAAATGGCAGTCATCAAGAAATTAAATGACAACAAATGCTAGAAATGCTAGTGACACTATGGGGAAAAATTTTACATAGTTGGTGAAAATATAAACTAGAATAACAATGGTGAAAATCAGAATGGAGTGTCTTTATATGCTGAAAAGAGAAATTCCATTAATCTCAACTATTCTCCATTTCTGTAACTTCCCTAGAGAGAGTTTAAAGACAACACATTACAGTAATGCTTGAACATTTCTATTAATTACAGTACAATTCATAATAAATAAATCTTAGAAATGGCCTACATGTCCATTACAAGGCAAATGGTTAAAGAAAACACTGCATTTATGTGCAATGAAGTACTACTTTACTAAAGAGAAGATAAATTTGACTCATACAAAAGAAAATAAACACATCTTGAATGTATAATATTAAGTTAAGCGAACAAGAACCACATGATTATATTTATCTTATATGTTATATAAGATATATGTTTATGTTATATGTTATATCTCAAAATATAAACAAATTAAAGACCAAAATTAAGGGGCCAGGGAGGTGGTTCAGTAGAATAAGCCTTTCCCAGGAATGTGCAAGGGCCTGAGTTCAATCCCTGGTTCCTCAAAATAAATAAATAAATAAATAGATAAATAAATAAAATACATTTTTAAAAAGTCCAAAATTAAAATATTGACAATAGGAAATGGCGAAATAGATCTTTTACAAATGGGAAAGGAACAAAAGATACTGGAGGGGTGGATATAAACAGAATTGTCACATAAATGTATCAACTAACCACAATGAATGTAGTAATTATGAGTTAAAAGCACTAATGAAAATGAGAGAGAAAGCTATTCAGCATTGAAAAGGGATCGTAAAAGTATCCTAGCCAAAGCAACACACATCTATACTTGACGAAAATAACCAATAGCCTGTGCAAAATTTTTCAAAAGACCTGAACGTGAATTCTGAGAGTAATGTTATTCACTAATTTGAAACTGGGAAAAAATTCTTAATCAAGATTAGATTCATTAATTTTCTTATACTATGTTAAAATAATCCCAACAAAGAATAAAAATAAATATCTGCTGTACGCAATAGCATAGAATAGTTCACCATTATAAAACTACATGAACTAAGTCAGATCTATAATAGTGTATACTATTTAATCCCTGCCTAAAAGAAAAGGTAAATTCCAGTGTTAGAAGCCAGAACAATTGTGACTTTGGGTTATAGGCTGGAAAAGTACACTCATGTAGTTTTGGCAAATCACCAAATGTTTTAGTTTTGATTTTTTAGATTTATGAATTTCAGTAGAAGGTCACTCAAACTAAGTATTTATGAAGTATATAATTATAAAGTACATTTCTAAAACATTCTTTTATTATACAGTAATTATTAAAGTGAATACATTTTGTAGAATTAGTAAAATATAATTTCACAATAACCTTGCTGAAATTTAGTTAATTATATTTAAAAGGTAAATTAAGAACTTAGAAATTATAAATTTCTGGGGTTTTTTTTTTTTTTTTTTTTTTGTATTTTAGGGAATGGTCTATAGGGTGCTCTGGGTCTCACTACTAGATTGGACTCATGGTAATCCACCTGTTTACAGCCTCCCATGAGCTGGGATTACAGGCATTTGCCCCCACGCCCAGTCTCAGTTGCTGTCTCAGCCCATCCCAGAAGCAGGGCCAACATGGCAGGCCAAGGGATCAAGGCCCCTGACCCTGCACTTGCTTTCAGCCACTTTAATCCACTGAGCTATTTGGCTGGCCCTAAATTTCTATTTGAATTCATATATAAAATTATATCTAAAACAATAAAGCAATATTTTAAAAATGAAATCAATTGCTAACAGATTCTCACTTCAATTTATTTTTTTTGTTATTCTGTTTGCAAAGCAGAACCCGAATGCTTCAGCTTCTTAAAAATGAGTCATATGATATCCCTAAAGATATGAAAACTATTGTTGATGTGGGGCTTTCATTTAGCTTTGTAGTTTGTATATATCGTTATTAAAATGCAATTATTTCAGTTGTTCGAGTGAAAGAATAAACAAAATTAAGTGCATGAATTGTATCTCAATGTAAATACAAAAATGATCAAAATGTAGTTATCTTTATCCTGGGGAAATTAATATCGACAACATTTGTATGAAAAAGACTCATAAAATAATTACGGTGTTTCAAGTTATAAGGGCATCAAGGCATAAAAGCCAATCTAACATTACTTGAATTTTGCATTTGAATTACAAGAATTGTATATGTTCAAAATATGAATTGAATGCTTTCATAATTATATAATTTGGAAAACTGGTAATTAAAAAGTGTTATCTCAAAATTGTGCAGTTTGAGAATTACATTTACCTATTGTAAAGCTAGATTTAAAATGATATATATGAATGATGACTCATAAAAACTTAAAGTTTAAATGCCTTTTGCAAGACTACCTTAAATCAAAAGCTTTTATTAATTACCTATAAAAAAATCTCATAGTTTCCTATTGCTGCTAAAACCTCATGATGCACTTCATGCAAATAGGAAAGGAAGACACGTGTATTATGTGAGGAACACATTCCCCATGTAAACATGATACTTACTTTATCTAAACGGTAGCAATAAAATTAATTTTTAAAAAACGTATTTCCTCATAGTTATGAAGACTAAAAGTCAAAACTCTTTTACTTGACATGAATGGCACTCTTTGCAGTCGCAGTTAAGTCCGTTTCCCCATTTTGAAGCTTCTAGAAGTCTCTCTCATCACTTGCCTCATGGTCACTTCCTGCATATATAAAGTTAAAAGAGCTGGTCAAGGACTTGTTAGGTTCCATTCTTCTCGCATTTCTCCATAAACAATTTGCTTCTACTTCCTTTCGTAAGGCATGTGATCACATCGGATCCTGGGGGTTCTCCCAGGATCTCCCTGCAGTCCCTCTCAATTTAATCTCACCACTAAAGTCCCTTTTGCTACAAGGAAATATCATCACAGATTCAGGGGATGAGAACCTAGATATTTTTGAGAAGACTTTTTTTTGTTATTGTTTTTAACACATTTTTCCCCTTTATTTGGTTCATTTTAAATCAAAAAATGGTCTTAACAAAAATAAATAAATGGACAGAATAAATGGGAATTTGGAAAAATATTTTTCTTAACAGAAACTAAAGTCTACACTTTTTACTGATTTAGAAACAGGGAAAACTGAGCAATGAAATGTGGTTACTTTCAGAAAAAAAGAAAGTATTACATTATCTCTGTAGAACATAAAACATAATTATTTTTTAAATATTAAGTCAAAATCCAGGCATGGTGGCATACTCCTGTAATCCCAGTGCTGGGGAGGCTAAAAACAGGGGGATCACCATGAGTCAAAGCTGCTTAGTGAGACCCTGCACAAAATACACACACATAAAAAAAAAAAATATATGAATCCAAGATTTACCAAACCTTGATTAACATTTCATGAAACTTTTAGGACACAAATATTACAAATTACTTTTAAAATAACAAACATGTCTTAAAGAAGACAGAAGTAGTAGCTACATATTAAGTTTTTGATAGTAAATGCAGGCTTCCTCAGTAATCAGGAATTAATGCATATCCTTGCTTTGATTTTGGCTGTGGTACCACAATAGCAATTATAGATCTTATTATACCCATATGCTGTTATGACTTTTATCTTTTAGGATTTTTGACTTTTAGGATTTTCTTCTGTTTTTGTGTTCTTTATTTTAAATAATATTTTTTGGCAGATTAGGATAGAGGTAAGTTGGCTGGACAAGTGGGTGGGACTTGGCGGTCACAGAGAGCTAAAACACATGCTCAGAGCAGTTTCCAGCCTTGCACCCACAACCAATCTGAGTGTGCTATTTTCAATTCTTCCATTATGAAATCAAGCAAATTTCTCATAGGAGATTCCAAATGTTATGTGGATGTGTGACATGAGAGATACAAAAGCCTCCTGCCTTTCACCTTGCAATCATGCTGAGGATGTCCCAGTGGTCCACACTCACACAGCACAGAGCATTTCTTAGCTGTAAAACCCGCCATCTTTCTCAAGCTCCTCACCCATTTTATTGAGGACACCAAGAACTTGGAAACAGTCACTGGGTTCCAGAATCCAGGAAAGATAGCTTTTCTAGAGTTGTCTGTGAATACTTCTCCCATTTTGTAGCTTGTTTTTAATGCACTTGATAATGTTTTCAACTGCACAAATATCTTAAATTTTGGTTTGCTCTTAAGGACGACTTTAGGAACATTTAACCTGTCCTTTGATTCTGGGGATTTATAATTGTTTTACTTGAGAAATTGGTTTACATTGTACTCATTCAGGAAAGATTTTGTGTTCCCACAAAATAGTCACAGTTACGTATTTGGGATTCTGTAAGCTTTGACATAGAAAAATCTTCCTGTATAATAAAGCTATTCATGATAGTTTCTTCTTCTAATTGATGTTTCTAACATTCTTATTTTGGAACAAATTATTATAATACTGGTAGCTTAAATTTATCATCTTGAAGTTCTGGAGGACAGAAATTCAAAATGGCCTATTAAAGGCTGGCACGGCATAATTGCATTTCTTTCTATAATAGACTCTATTGCAGATACTTTTTCTCATCATTTCCAGCCTTTAAATGATACTCATAATTTTCTTTTTTCTAACAGAGATTGAACTCAGGACCTTATGCTCCCTAGGCAGGCACTTATACCACTGAGCTATCTCCTTAGCCTTGTGCTAACATTCTGTATCCCATGACCTTTGTTCTGCTTTAGAGTCCTAATAGTTGGTGAATATTTCTTTTTCTTTCTGTGCTGTTGCTACTGACAATCCAGGGACACTCATTAAAGCCACACAGCACTGTAACTGCATTACACCTACCTAGATAATACAGAATAGGCCACCAAATCCAAGGAGGCAGCTAATTAGCTTTAATTTTTTTTTTTTTTTTACCTGATGCTTTATTTCCTCCTAGTGTATAATACAACTCATTCAATTTCCAGGGAATAAAACATGGGCCTCTTGAGGGAGTTATATCCTACCTGCTATTATATGTGCAGAAGAGCTGTTAGAAACCCAGAGCTTAGTCAGCTCTCCACTCCATGTAGACATAGGTATACAAAGAAAAATTCCATAACAATTTACATTCACAAAAGACATCATCTGATTTTCCTTGCCACTTGACTGTGCTACTTTTTGTAGCTGTAAGATGCACTCGAGAACTTGGTTACCAGGATTATCATCATAAATGATTTTAAAATAGAAGAAAGTCTTCCATTTTCCTTTTTTTTTTCTTTCTCTGCTTGTCCTATAACCAAGAAAGTTCCAAACAAGCAGTGGCACAGCAATCCAGTTAAAAATGTAATGCTCTAGTTTTAGAGCTTTTCTCCCAAAAGCCTTAACTAAGGATATGAAAACAGTGTTGAACAAATAGCACAAAGGTTAGAAAGACAAGAAAAGTCCGTGTTACAACCACTCTTTACAAACAATCCTATTAACCTGAGGTGAAAATACACATTGTTCTTAGTTTCTAGAAATCTAAATTCTCCTTAGTGAATAGAGTTTAGATTTCTACATGAAAAACTCCTAGTAACATTAGCCATGTCAAATATTTCTCCCCAAGAGGATACATTTTAAATGAATCTCTGATTTTTTTAGGAAACAATGGGAATAATGTCTCATTACATGCAAAGCAGAGTATTTGCATTAGTTTGCTTACACTTTGAGTAAAGGAAAATGTGAAATTTAAATAGCTGGCCATCCAAAGTTCAGAAGACTTAGGTGAAAATACTAAGCATGGTGTCAACAGATATTTTAAATTTTATCTGAACACATAACTTGAAAATTGAGATTCATCCTGAGAATTGTTTTTAGCATACTGTTAAAAGATAATGGATAGTTCTACTTAATAAATACCACCATAGGTTTTTTAATTGATCTAATTTTAATTTAGCTTTTTTGACATTATTTATTTACTTTTTTATCTTGGGGCTGAAGACTGAATTCAAGCCCTAGTGGCAAATATTCTACAATTAGCTAACCCTGAACTCCAGCTAAGCCTACTTTTAAATGTAAGTTTTTTAGAATAGTCTTTTAACAATGACTTTTTTACATACCACAACAAAGATACAATGAATATTAAATTAAATTAGAATTGTTTCACACCTTTTCATTTTTTGTTTAAATATGTATTTCAAGAAGTTATGATTGGTCAACTTGTTATAGGTCAGCAATTGTTTACACAGACATAATAGGTGTGTTACTAGTACAGACAGCTAAATTAGATGGAAATAACAGACAGATTGAACTCGGTCCTTGAGGAGGTCAGTGGAAGAGCTTTAAACATATTACAGTCATGGCTAGAGATACATTTATTGAAATCCAGATAAAACGACCATGCTACTCTCCTCAAGGGATAAGCAATGAATTCAAGACTATACTACAATTGGTTTTACCTGGTCCAATGAAGTCTAGACAGTCATCAATTGCTTAGGTGAGAGACCAGGACTCCTGACCCAACCCTTCCTAGGAAGGAATTCCTTCCTCTGGATACTTGCTGCACGATCTGCTTCCTTACTGGATCAATATCACCTTAGTGGCTACACTTGAAATCTTATTGGTTGCTCATAATTTTGACCCATGCTGTACCAATCTCATGATTTTCTACCCACCTTATGATTCTGTTCTATTAATCTTATTCTGGCAAGTGGTTCCAAGGCCACATACTTGTGGATTCTCTCCATCTCCTAGGAGTAATCTATAGCAATATGTTTTTTCCTACTCTTAACCTCTGTTTTACCTTAGAATTATTTTTTTCTTTTATGCAAGACTCAAACTCATCATATCAGACATATAGACCACTGTGAGCGTGTTATTTCTGTCTCCCTTTTGTCACTGCCAGATGAGATACAAGGAACTTCCAAGAGTGGATCTGGAGAAAGTTGACTAATCCACACAACAGGCAGGTTGCAAGTTCATTCATTTCCATCTTAGAAACAGAATTTTTACAACTCCTTGGTAAGAAACAGAAATGAATGTGGCAAGCAAAATTTTTATAATACACAGTCAAAGGAATAGAGCCTGGGTCCCCAATGAGAGTGAGTCACTCTGTAGCTTGGAATTATGTTTACTTGTACAGATCTGGGATCTCCCCACATGGGTTACCCAGGATGCAAGCACTAAGGCCTATTAGTTTTGGTCCCATGGTGGACTATCCTGATATATAGGACATTACATATGTTTTCAGGTGAGATAAGCAGTCCTCCCAGTGGTCAGCTTCCTGAGGATGGGGCTCTTGGGAGGGAGTGCAATTTATGGTGAAAGGTCCATGCCCCATCCTAGTATACAGACTGGTCTCCAAGGCTCAAGAGTTTTCCTGAAAAGGAAAAATAATTCTTCAATAAGTTTTGTGTATTCTGGCTGAATTTTTTTAAATGTCTTTGACATTATAATTTTCATTGTCTTCTTTGTATGCATACCTCCTCTTTTCAAGAATGCAAAATAGTGATAGAAAAAATAAGTTTTAGAAATGATACAAAATTTCACTAAGCAAAGGAATAAAGATCCAGCAATGCTGTATTGCATGATGCTATCTTCAAATCAGTTGTTTAAGTTACCAGATAGAAATGTGCAACATTCTTTTGGAAAAAAAAAACAATAACAAAAGAGTTGTAAGAAATTCAAATGACACCCAAATTTGTATAGTGGTTTGGAAGGATTCTTTTTCACACCAAGTATTGGCAGGCATAATGTGGCTTTCAGTTCAAGATATGTTAGGCAGGCCTTCATAAAACATAAGCCCATTGGGCTTTCATATGATGGTGGTTCCTTTGTAAAGCCATCTCCAACAAAGCAGACTTCAGTAACCATCCTCTTCCATGCCGTCCTTTTTCTCTTTCCAGTTCGAATAACTTAATACTTCTGTGTCTCCTTGGGCATCAACTTTGGGCAGAGGAACTTCCCAATTTCCTGCCTTTTTGTTTTTGTTTATTCATGTTAGAAAGTACTTTTGCACAAGGCTGTCCTCTGTCCAGCAAGTAGGCAGGTATTGCTGCTTGTTGAGTCTTTTCATCATTCTTTTGTTTGACGTTTCTCTTTTCATCCATCTTGATAATCTTCATTTGTATTTTCTCCTCATGGCACTCTTTGTGGTAGAGCTTAGCCTTCAGGCCAATCTTATTTATTTATTTATTTATTTATTTATTTATTTATCTTGTTTTTTTTGAACATGCATGAGCCTTCTGACTTTCCTTCTTTCTCTTTTACTCACTGTAATCTAAAGCCCTACCCATAACGTTTATGGTTTAATTCAATATATTCATTCTGTGGCATGATGACAGCTGCAGAGCTACTGTGGGCAGCTTCAGCTGTGCACAGAAAAGTCCTAACTTTGGGCTGTCCCAGATGCATGGATGCTATTACCAAAGGAACAGTGACTAAAGCGAACATGAGTGAGTTGGGCCTTATGACACAAGTAGGCAAGGTTATTTAGGGTAAATATGCCCAGGTAATCAACAATCCTGAAAATGATGAATCCATCAATGCAGTATAATAGTTCAACAGATGTTTCATATTGTAACTTTTTATATCTATTGACGAGTACAGACCAATCAGGAAAAACTGTAACTTGAATACTGTTAAAGAACTATCATGGCCACATTCATCAAGAAAACTATTTACTAAATTACAAAACCATTAAAATGGGCCAGTTTTACAAATTGGTCCTTCATTAAGGGTTTGATAAAGAAAACATAAGTTTTTAAATTAAAGAGTGGGTACTCAGCAACACAGATCTCTTATTCCTAAAAAGCCATCAGTATTTAAAGTCAGTGCAAACTTATTTTAGGGGCTAGAAAATTTGCTGATGCTATTCTACCTCATCATTTATCATTAGTCTTGAAAAAGTAATGTTTAAGTTTATTCTCAATATAATCTATTTATCATACTTTAAGAATATCATTAGAAGTTTATTTAGATAATTCCAACTTAGTTCCACTAATACCTTGAAAAGAAACTTTATTTGCAGTTAAATAATATAAGAAGCTTATATGTTAGGTGTGCATCTCATGTTTTGTGATTGGAATTAAATGCTCATGACTTGAAAAAATCCAAA
The DNA here is from genome assembly GCA_004027165.1 of Ctenomys sociabilis. Classification (NCBI taxonomy): domain Eukaryota; kingdom Metazoa; phylum Chordata; class Mammalia; order Rodentia; family Ctenomyidae; genus Ctenomys; species Ctenomys sociabilis. The sequence goes on along the minus strand of PVKA01015757.1, from coordinate 4,778 downwards.
AGAAATTCAAATGATTAACAAGAAAAAGAATAAAAAGAAAAAAAAAAACTTAAGCATTAGCTCTCCTTTGAAAAGACCAGCAGAAATTTGAAGTACAATTATCCAAACTATCCTGCATATATACCTAACTATATTGTTTTCTTTCATTCATTCTTCTGATATGGTATTTTTGTCCTTTGATATGGCATTTTTACATATTGGTGTATTATTCAGTGAAAAAAAGATAGATGTGAAGCTTTTATAGACAAATGGATGCAACTAGAGACTATATTGGTAAGTGAAATACACCAGATTCACCAGTTGCAAACATCAGATTATCTGCTAGTGTGAAACATTGACATTACAATCTGAAGGGCACAATAGATCCTGTGAAAAGGAAAAAAATAATTCAGTGTATCTATACTTCTTAAAAACTACCTCCCATGAAACAGGGGCAAAACAGAATAGTTTGCTCAAAGTTTACATTCTAATAAATAATGCTTCATGACACATGAGATTGTAACTGAAGCACTTTAGAGCATGACAAATTAGAGATTGAAAGGTGAGTTGTCCTTTAGTGATCAACAAAGTTATTTTAACAATTATCCTTTGGGGCTTGGGAGATAGCTCATTAGAATAAGCGCTTGCCTGGCAAGCATAAGAGCCTGGCTTCAATCCCCAGTTCCACCAAAAAAAAAAAAAAAAAAAAAAAAAAATAGAACAAAACAAAAAAAATTAAAGTTTTATTGTCCTACTGACATATAAGAGTTACAGACAACAACATTTAAAACATTTTTAATATGTAATAATCACCGTGGCTCAGAAAATAAATTCAGAATGTGTGCATTGCAAAATAGTTTTTTTATATATGAGAAAAGAAAATTTATCTCTCTCTCTCTCAAGTGCTTTTGCTACTGATATATATCTCTAGCCCTCCTAAAAATTATTACTATGAATGTACTTCATATTATATTAAATACTCAGCATATCTTCAAACTTAAAGTAATCGTTATATATTCAAAAATTGAAACTACTTTCTGTCACATTTTTTTATTTTAAAGCAATTTTAAATGTGAACAATACTAATGGCACATATTATGAGTCATATTTTGTTTTTATTTTGCTTTGGTATTTGCAAGAAACAGAAAATAAATCATTGAACAAAAAAATAAAATAAGTCAAGTGCATAAATTACTTTTAATACACTGTGGTTTCCCAAAATACTCAATACTAGAAAATGAGAGAATAGATAGTATAAACCAAGAGGAACAATAACAAAGGTTTAATGAAGGTATTGGAAGAAATACACATAGTAAACAGATAACTAGTGCTACTATATTTACTTAAAGGTTTTGATCCATTTGGTGATTATCATCTCTGGTGTGAATATGCAGAAGGGGGATGATACCAAAGAGATTCTCCAGCCCTTTACGCTATCCTTAGTACTGACCTCCATGTACTAAGAACAGAAACACTAATAGGAAAATATCCCCTTAGATTTAGAGCTCTAATGATGGATGGCAAATTTTGGTCATTTGACTTGCATACCCTAACCTATTGCCAGTGGATAATCAGAGCTCTCTGTGAGAAAGATATTTCAATTTTGTACACTAAGAAAATATCTTCTTTATAAGCCTGAAGAATCATCTATGGAAGTGCTTATGTGTTTGTGATACATTGTATTTGTTGAACCTCTTATGTGTAACTGTGTGTCAGGGACAAGTTAGAGGGAAATTTTGTGTGATGAACTGAGGGTCAGATGTGGCACAGAAAAGTACAGAAAAAGCAGTAAAGTTTATCTAGGTGAAAGTAGGCTTGGAGTGAGAAGAACACGTTAGGTGGCAGGACCACTGAGGCGAGGCCGTGCAATGCTTTAAATGGTGCATGTATCTTGGAGCCCAGCCTTTGGGAATAGTAGCGTATGATCGACAGCAAAATGGACACATAACACCCGCTGCTAGGCTGTAATGGCCTCACCTATTGTGCATGAGCTTTCACACAATTTATCCAGTTACAGTTGTGTGGATGAGATGTGGTTTGTGTAGATGAACTGTCCATGAGGTTCAGGTGAGGAGAGGTTTCTGCAGGTCATGAGCCAGGTCTGGAGGGCTGGCAATTGGAATTTCAAAGGTTTTAGGGCAGACTTGCTTAGCTATCATTGCTTTGTTTTGTTTTGTTTTATCTCTGCTTCTGTGTCGTAAGCCTTAGAACAAGGGGCAACTTGAAGAGTTGCCCAGTCTGGAATGAGTGCATTGGAGTCATCTCATAAGCTCAGTTGTGTGATCTGTTTGATGCGTATCATATGTAGTTACGAAGAAGTCTGAATGAATTTATTTAAAAGTTTATTTAGAAAAGATTGGTTTCAGCCATTAGTGAATGCAGAAGATGTAGTATAAAGAGAGAGATTTCATTCATCACAATTAATAACCGCCTACAGGCAAACATATATCCTAGAGGTCAAAATAATTTTACTGCAGTTTTTAATAAAAACATCCAATATGCTTCACAAGGTTTTACTCACATCTAAGTAAATTGTTCATATAGATTCAATTTTATCATGAAGTAAGAATGAAACTTAACATTAGCATTCCCAAAGTATATAATTAGTCAAATGCTGCTTCAATTATAGTTATTAATTCATACAAAGCTGTTAATTCCTAGAGGCAATCAGTTTTATAACTGAAGTCTTAAATAAGTGGTGATTTACATTAGACCACTGGTTCATGTGTTTTGGCTAATTATATATTTTTTATTTACTAAATTTATTAAGAGAATGACACTAAGAAAGTATTTATGCAAAATTTCTCTCGAAGTTTTTCATTCTTATGATTTTTCAGTTCATTTAGTATTTAGAATTATGTTCTGTCCTTTGATTATTTTTCTAGTTCTGTTCTTGCCTACTGTCCTATAATTATAACATTGAAGAATTTGCCCAAATTGATTTATTTACTTTTCAGTTTCCTTCAAGTCAATACTACCAGGTCTAGTTTGTTGGAATCACACTTGTGTAAGAAACAAGGACTGTACGATCACATTCAATAATATGATTGCCCTTTTGTATAATAGGTATATTGAGTTATTGTTACTAATTTGAAGCTTTTAAATTCCTGAGATGATAGAACTTTAGATTTGGAATTCAAGCAGACAAAGGTATTTCTGGGTACATCTCTTCAAATACAGGTACCAGAACTCTACACAAAGGGATCCGATTCAGAGAACTGTGATGTATGAAGTTTTATAAAGGCAGGCTCAGGAGCACAAAGACATTGTCACAGGTACCAGGAATTCATGGCCCTCAAGTACCTTAAAAAAGCAAACAGACAAAATTATTTACTTGATTTGGCTGTGGGATTTTATTTTCTCTGTGAAGACAAAATTACATTAGAGTAGAGCGATTGTCACAAATGATAGAGAACATTTTGAAACAATACTCATGCAAATGATTATCAAACCCCTTCCAGTGTATCATCTTAAAGTGTTCTGCTTAGTTCAGGTTCTTTTTCAACAGTCAACTATCAGTAGAAAATGACAGACTTGGAAAGCAATATTCATAAAACAATGAGTACAGGAAAATGTTGGCTCTCAGTTCAGAGACATAAACAGGTCTTTGTAGTGCTACCTCATACACTGGACAGCGTGTCCAGGGCCCCTCCTCAGCTCCCATGGACATGGCATTAATACGTCCACACAGAGAAAACCAAGTGCTTCTTGTAGAGGCGAGACCAATGCACCCTAGGCATGAAGAATCATACAGATGGGAGTAGCCTTCTCCATAACTTTTATTATCGAGGACGCCCGGCGTGGCCGTGCACGCGCTGGGGGAGGGCTGCGCGACGTGGTGAAGTCTCGAGCGGCTGCTAGAAGCTATGGCAGGCAACTTCAGATGGTGGCTGCGCCCTGCCTAGCATGGCTGCTCCTCTGTACCCACCAGACCCACAGTTTGTTCTACGAGGCACAAAGTCAGCATTGAATACACTGCATTTCTGTGGAGGAGCCAAGATCCAGGGGTGCCCACTCCTCTTCTCAGGATCTCAGAATGGTCTGGTTCATATATGGAGCCTGCAGACACGGAGAGCAGTTGCCACTTTGGATGGCCATAGGGGCCAGAGTGTAACTTGCTACAGATGCTGCCCCAGAGCCCACCGCTCCTCAGGTGTTTACCATCTACTCTTGCTGAATCCTTCCAAGGAGATTGCTCCAGTCCTCGCTTTGCTCCTTTTACTAAAAAATGCAAAACACAATTCCATCGTGCATCTTAAGGGCTCCAATTGTCAAAAATAGGAAAAAAATCGAATAGCCAATTAAGTTGAATAAAAGAAAAATCCACATGAGTGCGGTTTGGTTGGGGCAGGAATCCACTCCTATGTTCCTGGTAATCTGATCCTGTTCCATGAATCCTTGTAATTGATCCTCCCTATCCTATCTACATTAGATTTGAATCCAATGATTCAGCTCCAAGCATTGGGATCCAGTGAGTCCTCTCTAATCCAAACCTTTTTAACCAGCAAAACCAAAAAAGAGGAGGCAAATGTTAGATACTGTAATCAAAAAAGGTTTCTGGGGAATGATGAGTTATGTCTGACATCAGTTTAACAGATATACATGAATAACTATCAAACTCCGCAAAACAAGTTTCTGAATGGCGTTCAGATAAATTTTAGAAACTTAATCATTATAAAGACTAACTGGAAGAAGCATTTTATATTTACAGTTCAACTGATAATGCCAACACTTGTTACTATACAGCAAATTACAGGTTCAGTGGTTGCAGTTAATGTAGTTGAAAAGTTTACAGATAT
>PVKA01015756.1:0-49331 GCA_004027165.1 Ctenomys sociabilis | reverse complement strand
AAGGAAGGAAGGAAGGAAAGAAAGAAAGAAAGAAAGAAAGAAAGAAAGAAAGAAAGAAAGAAAGAAAGAAAGAAAGAAAGAAAGAAAGAAAGAAAGAAAGAAAGAAAAGGATGTTTAGCAGATGGTTGAGAAAGTCAAAATGGAGTGAGGGGAGAAGCTGGAGATTTGCATGTAAGAGTCATCTTCATGGAGCTGGGCAGAGATTGAGGCTGTCTGAGCTCACTGAAATGACTTTCCAACCACACAACACATTTTTTAAGAGGACTACTCACATTGTACCTATCTTTTTATCCCAAGTACCCTAAGTAACAAGACACTGGCACTTCAGGAAAAAGGGAGGCATTGGCCCTGCGATCCTCCTGTGAAGGAGAAAGTAGACCAACAGCCACACTATTCTGACTGCTAGAAGTCCTCGCTGATCCATCAGAAGATAGTTTCAATCAAGTCATGTGTGACACAGTTTGGGTCTTCAAGGCTCCCAAAGGCCCTAGTGTTGAGGGTTTAGGCTGCAGGATGGCACTACTGGGAGGTGACAGAAGCTCACAGGAAGGACTTGGGCCATCAGGGTGTGCTCTCAAAGGAGTTACGACTCCCTCCTACCCCACAGGCCCAAGGCAACAAAGTCAGCTGAGTCTGGGCTGAAGCCTGTGAAATGGCAAGGCAAAAATAAATCTTTTAACAAGTAAATTATCTCAAGTGTTTGTTCTGTGGGCAGAAAACACCAGGGTAAAAGACAACTGCAAGAGTTAAGAAACAACAGGAGGGACCGGGGAGACAGCTCAGTGGAATAAGCACTTCTCTAGCAAGTGCAAGGGCCTCAGTTCAATCCTCAGTTCCAGTTCCACCACAAAGAAAAAGAACAGGAATCAAAAAATGGAGACTAGTTTTTCCAGAACTTGAGAAGGATAGTGTCACCCTCAAGAAAGATCATGGTCCAGTGCATATGGCTACGGTCTCTTTCCTCTTCCACCTTGTCAGGGAGAGTGATCCCCTGGGCTCCTCCTGGAGATTCCTCTGCAGGGAGTGCAGAGGCTTGTCTTCAGGATCTGGGAGAAAAGCTCACCTGAGGTTTTCCAGAGCTTTTGGGGTCATCTATCAAATCAGTGTTATAACCTAAGGAAACTGAGCTTTCATTACACCTGTAATTAGGAGGAAGGCCCCTTGTCATGCTTTGTCTAGAACACTCTTGCCACTCACCCTGGAGAAGATCTTTGACGCCTGATCTTCCTGGCCTGTCTTACAAGAGCCTTACATTAGATCCTGGAGCCAGGAGATGGTCAAAGAATCATGAAGTGCTTTGCCTTGCTTTATTTTCTGACTACATACCCATCTCTGAGACTTCTCAAGCAAGTATGTTTCAAGGCAACACTGTGATTTTCCTTGGCAACCCAGCCAAAGACAACGAAACGGCATTTGGATTTCAACAGGACTTACACAAAGAAAGTCAGGGTTGGGTCTTCAGAGAAATAAGGTCAATGGAGCTGTTCAGTATGGGAGAGAGAGAATTGCTATGAGTATCATCTGTCTAGAGAGAGCATCACAGAGCTGTGGGCAATGCTCATATACTGGATTCTTTTTCTGCTACTGTTTTTACTTGTTAGAAATATTAGAAGTTCAATGGTTATATTAAATATGTATTAATATCATTTTATAGATCTGAGACTTCTTCCTAACCTTGCAATAACTTAATGTTTTTTAGTACAAAATTGGTAACAAAAATGAAGCCTTTTAAAGTGGTAAAGAGAGTGTTATATAAAAGTAAGAGAATTAAAGGAAGTCTTTCTGTAAATAATTGAAGTCTACTTTAGTATCATCACCCAATGGAAGACTTTTGTCAAAATATCTTGAGTACATTAGGTTCTTTAGGAATTTAGGAACAAATACTATCTTGATTTCACTTCTACCTAAATACAGTGCAAATTAGTGTCATTTAAAATTTTAGTGTCAACTAAAATTTAAAGTTTAATAATCTGCATGTGTTTTTTAAAATATGCTCTTTGCCCAGGCAAAGTTTTTTCTTACATAATTCTTTAGCGTTCTATAAGAAGTCATTACATAACAAAACCCTACTGTTTTGCGCCTACTCCCCAGCATTTTTCTCTGGTATACCAAATGATTTTTGCAATCTGGACAATCAAGATATTTAAAATTTTATAAGCAAATCATTCTTACATCCTCCCCTTATCAGTAAGTTAGAAAAATCTATAAAATAAAAAGAGGCTATCAGGAAGCAATTGGTAAATTCAAAAGTTAAGGCTTTATTTATTTTTATTTTATTTATTTAATAATTTTTTGGTGCAACGAGGGATAGAACTCAGGCCCTTGTGTTTGCCAGGCAAGCACTTATTCAAGGCTTTGTTTAAATAATCATCCATCAGATTTAAGTGTTTTCTGTCTTCATTAAAACACTCGGTCCATCTGAGAAAATAAAAACGTGTTTCGAGTTTTTGTGCATCATACATTCACCGGAGGAATCTTGCTCCTCTCCATATTTCTATGTGTCAAACCTTTATTAAGTATATTTTGAAAGTACACAGTACAACCTTACTTACCCATTCAATCAATAAACATTTACTGAATAAATATTATGCACCAAGCACTAGGCTGAACAATAGGGACAAAGGTGAATAAGAAGTTGATTTACCAATGTGCTGATCCTACTGAGGATAAAAGGCTGGGTGAGTAACAGAACCTCTTACCGCAACCTAAGTATGAAACAAGTCTGAGAAAATCTTTAAAGTTTCCTAGAATGCCTAAAATAATTTTATTATAAAACTTCATGTACATTAAAATTTTGGACAAGTTATCCTCCAATACCTACTACTAGCATGGGAAATTTTCATGAAGCTGTAAGAGAAAAATGAAAATAAATTTACATAACATCTTTATATATTTTAAGTAGGAAATGTGGTTTTAAAGACTTCCCCTAATTTTTTAGTAGCATACCTAAAAGTGCCAAGCAGCTGCAGTAAACCAGGAGAAGGGGATTCGATCATGGCTTAACATTGGAATTCTGTTTTTATAGGCACTAGGGGTAGCAGGTAGAATGCACATGAGATTGTTCAATTAGTCCATGAGTCCTCTAGCACCTAGAGTAACATAGTTTATTTATTTCATTAGGATATTACAGTCTCAATAACATGGCATAAACATGTAATCTCCCTTCTAAAGAGCAAAACACTATGCTATTAGCCAGTGCTGTGTAATTGTCATCAGCCTAGAGTTTTCTTTCCTCCAAAAACAAAGGACTTAAAAAGCAGTAAGTATATCCTGGACTAAATCTCAACGTATTGCCCACCTCCACACACCAGTATTGAGGAGTGAACCCAGAGCCTTTGCATTGAGCTACATCTCTGGCTCTTGTTTTATTATTTATTTTTGAGACAGGGTCTTGAAAAGTCATTGAATTGCTCAAGCTGGATTAGAATTTGTTATCCTCATGCCTCAGCTTCCCTGAGTGCTGACATGACAGGCCTACACCACCACACCTGGCTCAGGGCACTATTATTTTATATATTACCTTTCCTTTTTAGGCCCAAGCAATAGATAAGCCAAAAGGCAAAAGATTTCCTGAATAAAGCTCTTACATGTGGTATTATTCATAGAAAACAACCAAATCAGTCACTCACATATGCTCGATTGATGACTTTAATCAGTAACGCTACTACTAATGTATTTACCCAATAGACCACACGAGCCCTCGTAAGCAGTTAGTGCCCTCTGCTACAGGCTCCAGAGCTATCTGCCGGCCCTTCTGCTGTGCGAGGCTACAGTGACCTGATGGCCGTCTCTCAGGAAGTGGGCCCTCAGCAGATACCAACTCTGCCAGCCAGCGCACTCATCTTGGCCTTTCTTGCATGCAGACTGAGAAAATGCGTTTCTGACGGCTGGAAGCTGCCCAGTGTAGGACAGTTTGCTACAGCTGCCCAAACAGAATAAGACAAATGGTTCTAGAGCAACTTGTGGGAGTGCTGAGGGCCCAACAATGAAGAAAACAGACCCTAATCTAAAAACCATTAAGAGAGAGTCAGCATTCCAACCCAGGGGAAATGAGCAAGAGGGCAGCAAGGCAGGCGGGGGCAGCTGCACCGGGACAGAAGGTTGGCAGAATTCTGTCCTGTAGGAGGCCAAGGAGCTAGGGAAGGGACAGGAAGTTGATCCCAGGCAGGGAATAGCAAGGATCCTAGAACTCACTTCTCTAATCATTGGTTCCAAAAACCAGAGTGGAACTTGAGAACCTGCAGGGTGGGGGATGGGAAAGCGGATGTGCAAGGGGAGCTGTGGGTGAGAAAGGAGAGGGATTGAGTCAGGGGCTGCAGGGAGGGGTGTGCTGCCGACCTCCAGGGGGTCTCAGTGCCCTGCCTCTAGCCTCCTTTCCTCCTGCAGCCAATCAGGAGCCAGGGTGCGCCAAGAACACCACGCTGCTTGAAAAGTTCTTTTTTAAAGTTTTATTTTGGGGGACTAGGGAGATAGCTCAGTGGTCTAAGCGACTGCCTGGCAAGCCCACGGAGCCCGGTTAGGTGTCCGGTGGTACTACATGTGCCGTGTTGGCTCTGAAGCCACAGAAACTTGGCATGGTGGTGCAGGCCTGTAATCCCAGCCCTGGGGAGGCTGAGACAGGAGCCTGAGCTGTGCAGCAAGACTCTGTACCAAACAAATAAATAAATAAATAATTTTAAAAACAAAGAAAAAATTTTTATTTTTTAAAGAGAATACAAAATAGTATTAAAGCAGAAAAATTACAAATGATACAGAATTTCACTTAACAAAATAATATGAATTTCACAGTACTTGTTGCAATGCATAGCTGTATCTTCCAGCTAGTTGCTCATATTACCTAGCTATATGGATGCAAAACTGGAAGAAGAAAAAAAATGAAGAAATATGTAAGGAATTAAGAAGAGAAAATGGTCATAGGACTGAAAAAAGAAGACAAAACAAATTAAGCATTAACTGCTCCTTTCCATAGACCTGCAGAAATCCACAGTACCAGTGTCCAAACCCTCCTGCCTACACACATAGATACATCTTTTTCCCCGATTCCCTCTCCGTCCTTCTCTTCAATTCAGTAATTCCTTTCACTTCAAAGGTAATCTCTAACAGAGTAAACAGAAAATACACAAATTGGGGGGAAAAAAAGTATAGCCAATGGTCCCTCTGACAAAGCCTTCCATCTAGAACATACAAAGAATTTTAAAAAATCAGGCCACCCAAATTCAAAGACCCAATCCAAAACTGGGCATCTAAGATGAATACTCATCTTTCAGATGAAGAAATACAAATGGAAGTAAATATGTGAAAAAAATATTCAACACTATTGGTCATTCAAGAAGTGTGAATTAAAACAACGCTGATTCCATCTCACCCCAGAAACAATGGCTAACATCAAGAAGTCAGCCAGTAACAAATGCTTGAAAGGCTTGGGGCTAGCTCACCAGCTTAAGCACTTGCCTAGAAAGCACAAGGTCCCCAGTGCCAAATAGAAAAAAAAAAAAAGATCCTCCCAGAAAATAATCTTTGCAAAACAAATGCTTGAGAGGCTGTGGGGAAAAATGAACCCTTCTCCACTGTTGGTGGGAGTGTAGACTGGTACAAACCACTATGGAAATCAGTAGAGATTTCTTAAAAATTAGAATTGGAGATCCCATTGAAGCCAGCTATTCCCTTCCCGGGTATTTTTTTTTTTTTTTTTTTTTTTTTTGAAGAACTGAATACACCATACCACAGCAATATATGCGCACCAAAGTTTATTTACAGCAGCGCCAATTTACCACAGCTAAGTCTTGGAAACGACCCAAATGCCCATCAACTGAGGGTCGATTTGAGGCGTTATTGGTAAATGGATGCAACTAGAGACCACACTCGAGTGAAATAAATCAGACCTGCATGTGCAAACATCAACCCAAAAGAATCTGTTTTTAAAAAAGGTTCTTTCATACCAAATACTCAGCTCAAATGAAAGTGATGCAGAAGGATGGTAAGAAGGGCGGTGAACAAATGGCCAGTGGAGAACAGGAAAAGCTGAAAGTGAAGGCTGACATAACACAGGGGAAAATAGGAAACGTCCCCTCACCAGCCAACAGTTTCACCAAAAATTAAAGATTATTTGGGTGTCTTTGTTCAACAATCAAATATTAAACAAAGAAAATCAAATGATTTTAAAGTCAACTCTCATGGTCACGGGGAAAGTCGTGCAAATGCTTCTTGATTTTCATTTGGGCAGAGAACATGGTTGTCAGTTTGGAGCAAGTGACAAAAACAAGAAAACCAGAGAAACATTGGAAGAAAGATAGGGTAATAAAGAGGGGCCGGGGGATGGGAAGGAGCAAACAGAAAAGCAGAGCTCAGACTTCCTGTGGCTTAAGCTGCAAGCATTTCATTCGCCAAGCAGAAGAACCAATGATTTTTCCACATATAAACAGCGTGTTTGATAGGCAGCACAGAGGGTGCTGTTTGCACCTAACTCAAGGCTATTCCAGGGGCAAAGATTAGGGACAGGTGGGCTGGAGCTCCTCAAGGATTCAGCTCTCAATGGACAGAGCCAGGAAGAAAGAGGAAGCACAGGAGGAAGAGACTTAGATGGGGAAAACTATACAAAGAAAAAACAAACAAACAAACAAAAAATGGTTGAGTTTTTCAAAGTGAAGGGGAATTAAATGGTAAAATACTGAGGGAAATTAGGGAAGGTATGTGCCTCCCTATACTGTCTTTATCTGGAAACGAATGCTGGCTGCCAATCCCTCTAGAGCCGGCAGGCTCCCTGCAGATGCAACAGCGCCTGAGCTACACGCTCTGTATCTGTGCTTGGACCTCTAGAAAGCCCACCCCCACTCGCAGTCTTTGGAGGCTTCTGCCACCACTGCTACCCCTGGACGGGACCTCACTATGAACCTATTCTTCACTGCCTTAGCCTCTTCACAAGGAGAGGATAAAAAGGAAAAATTCACCCACCACCAGGCAGGAATGAAGCAATGATGATGTTATCCTGCACACTGATTACTTTGAAATAGCTTTGAGTAGCTCTGGAAAAATGTAAAAATCTCCACTTTCTGCAGATGTGGTCAGCTAAGATGCAATAGCTGATGTATAAATGGTGTTTTCACAGAATTGTTCGCTGCCTTCTCGGCTTCAAGCATCAGCCAAGGTCAATCCTTGCCATACAATCTCCACCTCCCCCCATCCCAATAAATAGATCCACATATGCGGGGAAGCCGGCCAGGCTATGGGCAGACAGTCTTCGGCTCAGGATTCTGACAGTGCATTTTCTGCCAGCCCTATTTGTAGACATACTGGAAACTGGATGTAGACATACTGATAATGGAAACAATTTTCCCAAAAAAGTTTATTCTCTTGAGATATCTTCCAGTTTAAAATTCTAATCGCTGCTTTCTCAAAATCTGATGGCTGTACTCACATCTCAGGTCTCAGTTTCAGTCTGTGATGCAGCTATTGATGGAGGCCAGGCAGCCAGCTTCAACCTACTGATCAGCCACCTGCACACCTACCAGGTGAGGTATGCAAGAACTTCCGGCCTCCGGGATGTTTCCAAGAATGGCCAACCCCAGTTCCTCACCGCTGCATGTACATCCCCTCCCCAGCATCCCTTTCAGTCTGAGTGACCACTGAGATAGCGTAGACCAAGGCAAGGCAACTAACGTAATGATCTGAAAAACTTCAGACCACTGAAGAGAATGGATGGCTCCCGGGTCCTCTTTCTTGGAACATTCACTCCAGGGTGCTCCTTCTTAGAACAAAGACAGCACAGAAAATGTCCAGCCTGGTCACATGAAAAGACCATGTGAAGGAGAAGAACTGAGGCCCCAGAGACATCATGCAGCAACACACACTCAGCTGTAGGAATGAGCCTTCTTAGATACCCGGCTAGCCAAGTCCCCAGGCGACTGTAGACCCACAACGTTCACAGGAGACCGAAACCCACACAGTCGAACCTACCCAACCCACTATGTTGTGAGAGAGAGCAACACGTTGCTGTGCAAGCTACTCTATCTCGTGTGCTTACACAGTGACAGAAAAATGGAACACAGGCCTTTAAAATAAAGAATCAAGCTGGGTATAGCAGTGCCTGCCTGTAATCGCAGCACTAAGAAGACTGAGGCAGGAGGACTGCCACAAGTTAGGCCAGCCTGAACCTAGCTCAGAAATAATAATGACAATAAAATTAATAACAATAAGTTAATCTCTGACGGTGCAAATGTTGGCCAAACACCTACAATGTGCACATTCTGAGTTAGTCTTCCAAGCAATGTTAAAATACAGGCTTTCTCACTGCAGAGAATATACATGACATAGAACAGAAATATAAAGGAGCTTCCTGACTCTAAATAATATGATCTGGATTAAAGCACCTGTAAGCAGGAGCAGGGGCCAGGGGATCCCGGGCCGGCGCTGCCCCCAGGGCTTGTTGTGCTGGCAGTTGAGATTGAGTGTGGCTGTGTGTGCCTGTAATCCCAGCTCTTGGGAGGCTTTAAACAGGCAGATCACTATGAGTCCGATCTAGTAGTGAGACCCCAACACGCTGTAGGCCCATCCCTGAAATATAAATAAGTATATAAATAAATAAATTTAAAAAATGATCTTCCCATCACATCCCAAGCAGTGGGACACACACACAATGCCAGATTTTAAAATCTAAAACAAAAAAATAATAAAAACTGCATACTATTGTCATAAGTATAAGCATAAATAGAATAAAGTAAATAGAATAAATAAAATAAAATTGACAGTACAGGATTAAATCCTAATATGATTTTTTTTTTTTTTTTTTTTACAGAACCAGGGATTCAGGGATTGAACTCAGGCCCCTGTGCTTGCCAGGCAAGCGCTTATTCCACAGCCATCTCCCTGGCCCCACGATTTTTTAACAGGTGCCATGAAAATTTCATTGTGAAAGAATGAAAGAATGGCCTTTTCAAAAATTGATACTAGGACAATCTATATACAAAAGCATAACGTTGGGCCCCTACCTAACATGTTATAAAAATTCACTCAATATGGATCAATGACTTAAATATAAGAGCAAAAATTATTAAAACTCTTAGAAGGAAATATAGGTGCAAATCTCCATGACACGGAATAGGCAGAGATTTCTCCCACATGACAAAAGGTACAAACAAAAGAAAAAATAAATTGTACTTCATGAAAATGAAGGCCTCTGTAGGCATGGAGTATATACATCTGGAATCCTCCGTGGTTGTGGCAGGAAGATCACAGGATTGAGCCCTGCTGGGGCAATTTAGTGAAATCTTGTATGAAGATAAAGTAATAGGGCTGGAGATGAGGCTCGGTGGTGCAGCAATCGCCTAGCCCGGTCTGCACAACGCTCTGGGTTCACTCTGAAGGGGGTGGAAGAAGAAGGGAGGGGAGGGCAGGGGAGGGGAGAGCCGGGGAAGGGAGGAGAAGGGAGACAGGTGACAAGTTTTTTGTGTTTCAAAGTAAAATATATATATTTTAAAAATCTGCAAATCCTATCCCTAGTAAGGTACTTATATCCAGATTATGTACTGAGGCTCAGTGAAATAGCTCAGTAGAACAAGTGATTGCCTAGCAAGCACAAGGGCCTGAGTTCAATCCCCGGTTCTGAAGAGAAAAAAAAACAGATTATGTAGTGATTATAACTCATGTGAAAGAGGGGGAATATCTGTATAAACATTTCTCCAAAGCAGACATTCAATGGCCAATACGCACACGAACAGATGCCGTATTTCAGGGAAATACAAATCAACACCCACCAGCTGGTTATAATCAGAAAAACAAAAAGCAGCAGGCACTCATGACAGCGGGCATAAACATGGAATGTGTGTTGTTAGTGATCTGGAAAACAGTGTAGCCGCTTTAGAACATGGCTTGACAGTTCTTCAAAAATCTAAACCAAAAGCTCCCAGATGACCCTACAATCCCATGCCCAGGTACTGAGGGGAACTGAAACTGTACATTCACACAGATACCTGATACTATGCTCAGAGCTGAGTGGGTTTTTTTTTTTTTTTTTTTTTTTTATGATAGTAGGACTCGAAAATCCACTAGCTGAGGACGGAGAAGGAAAACATGTTGGAAACTCATTCAGTGGGAGAGTAATGTGGAAAAAGGAAGTGTTGACAACCTATTACAACATAGATATGCTTGATGCTGGGTGAAAACAGTCACAAAATGCTCTATACTATGTGATTTCACTTGCAAGGAATATCCATCATAGAGAAATTCATAGAGACAGAAAGCAGATTAGCATTGCCAGGCCTAGGTGGCGGGAGATAGGGAAAATGACAGCTAGCGCTAACAGCATTCGGGGGTTAGATGGTGGTACACTTCATGGAGCTACAGAAAACCACCAACTTGTAAACTTTTAAAAGTTGAATTTTCTAATACATAAATTATATCTTATTCTTTTAGATATATTTTAAAAGAAAAAAAAAAAAAACATGAAGAAGATGGGGTCACAGTAAACAGAAAAGTGAACAGAGAGGAGATGAAGCATCTTTTTCAGCCAGAACCCATGACACACTCACTGTCGGTCCCCAAGCCCTGGCAGGTGATGCAGACCCAGACAGAGTGGTCAGGGAAGAAAAGGAAGAGAGACAGGGAGAGAGAGAAAGGCACAGAGAGGGGGTGAGGAAGCTTGGACAGACAGTTACGTCAGCACTTCCTGAGCACAGTACCGTAGTACACTGTAAGACAAGGAAGTAGGTGGTTGCCACTGAATTGCCCTTCCCCCCAAGGAAGGAAAGGCCAGGTGGGGGCAACTTTCCCCCAAGGGATGGGATAGGGCATTTGATAAAAGGGGAATCTAGCCCCCTCACAGAATTATAACACAATACATAGAGTAGAATACAATAACTTCATTATAGCAATGGTGAGCTAAGTAGAAAACTGAAATAGTTCTCTGCAGTATAAAAGGTAGGAGAGAAGAAAGTTGCACATCTCTTCTGATGTGCTTTGGGCAACACTCGGAGCAAATACTGTGTTATTTACAAAAATTTTACATTCTAAAATTTCACATAATGGCCAGCCAAATAGCTCAGCAGATTAAAGCACCTACAAGCAGGTGCAGGGGCCAGGGATGGTAACTGAGACTGGGTGTGATGGCGCTTGCCTGTAATCCCAGGACTTGGGAGGCTGTAAACAGGAAAATCACTGCAAGTCCAATCTTGTAGTGAGACCCTGAACACCCTGTAGACCCTTCCCTAAAATACCAAAATAAATAAATAATTAAAAGTATATAAAATTTCACTTAGCTCACACATTATTTCCTTTTACCATAGTACATTTGAATACATATCTGTCTATTTTCTATATCATACAAGAAAATAAATTCTGGATGGAGAAGGAATTGCATGTAAAAAGAAAACCTACTAAATTCTTCTACTTCCCTGTAGAAGAAAATTAATTTTCAGATACACCTATGAAGCAAAAATCTGCACTTAAAAGCAATAGTAGAGTTTATAACATAAGTTTTGCTTAATAAGAATTCCATGTCAATAATTCACATAAGAAATACAATAAACATTGACCTAAGCAAATAATGCAGTAACCTGGAAAAAAACATACCTATACATCTCTATAGATATAGATATAGGTATGAATCCAGATCTTGACCCATATGATATTGAAAAATTAATTTAAAATGGAAAAGTGACCTAAATATGTGATCAAAAATTATAAAACTTAAGAGAAAAAGTTGTTCTGAAAGCTGAGTGCCAATTAAGTGAAATGTTAGAAACTAGATAAGGGAACCACTTCTTGTGCAAAAATGACTCTGAAGGTCCTGTGGGTCACCTAGCAGCTATGAAGTACAGAGTGAGGTGGTCAAACCACAGCTCTGACCTCTGGGCTAGAAAACTGCACTGGGAGTTCCCTGATGTGCAATAGTTTTGTTCATCTCACATTAGCAAAAGAAGTAAAACCTATCTTGTGCCTATATTAACTGCCAGAAAACTATAATTTACCACTTTAATCTTCTAATTACTATAATTACCATTATAATTATTATCAAAGGAGTTTCCATGTATCTCAGTAACTCAATATGAAAAAACTAGCTGGTTCTCATATTCACAGTCTACTTCTGTGCAGCAAAAATATTTGAAGGAAACAATTGAACTTGCATTGAGCATACACTCATGTTTTTATCTTGTCATTACTGCCTCACTGATACAGCGTAATAATGACATAAATATCACTTGATAGCTGTTACGAATAATCTAGATATAGCTGAAAGTATCCCCTAACCCCAACCCTAACTCAGCCACCAGGAAAATGGAGGCCGGAGACCAGGAATTTGAAGGCAGCCTCAGCAACATAGTGAAACTGTGTCGCAAAAAGAACACAGAAGACTTGCATAGGTTATATGAAAATACTACACCATTTTATGCAAGGGACTGGGGAATCCCTAGATTTTGGTAACAATGGGGGGTCCTAGAACTGATTCTTTGTGGATATGGAGGGTACTATATTTCTATATGTGCTTTAAAACACCCTTCCATTGTGTGTGTGAGAGAGACAGAGACAGAAACAGAGAGAGAGACAAAGAGACAGAGAAAGAAACAGAGACAGAAAGACAGAGATAGAGAGAGACAGACAGAGGCAGAGCCAGACAGACAGACTGATAGAGCCAGAGACACAGAGAAACAGACAGAGTGCTTAGTCCTGACAGACTAACCCCTGAGTACAGAAGTGAGGGTGTTCCTGCCCCATCCTGCTATGTGACCAAGGTGCAGAATGTTCAGGAAGGGCCTCAGCGGAAGCACCAGCTGACACTGCGCACCTCTGCAGTGGGTGTAAAAGCTATGCTGAAAGGAGCAGATTCCAGGATGTGGGGTGAGGGAGCAGCTACACAGACGAGAAGCTTCTTTTAGAATGGCTACACAGGCGCTGGACACAAATGACTGAGAGTAGGGCTGGGTGAGCATCTTCCAGTCAAGCCAGTTATTTTGCAGGTCTCGCCGGAGCGGCTGAGACGCTAAGGTGAAGAAAGCCTAAAGAGCAAGCAGTTTTGGAAAAATGTGAAGTTTCCACTGCAAGGTTACAAATCCAGGAGGCAAAATGAACAACAACAAAAAATTCTTACTTTAACAAAGTAATTATTTTTACTGTTTTAAGTATTCAGTGCTGTAAGCAACAAAGTATTTCATGTGGGGAGAAAACAACAAAAGCATTGTGACTTTCAGTCCTATTCTTTAACTTTTCAAAAATTTTGTTTTGTTTTATTTTATTTTACTGTGGAAAGTAAAAACAAAAACAAGAACAAAAATCAGAAACAAAGACAAACACAGTAACACACAACAATGCATATTACAGATTTTCAAAACAAGAATAGCTGATTAACAATAGTTGATATATTATCTATTTTTATCATCAAATCTGCTGCTCAGATTAAAAAGATTGGACATAGGACTGCATATCACCACTTGCTTTCCCTATTCTTTAACTTTTAAAAGCCTGTGAAACCTGTCCACTGGGGAGAAATCAATGAACACCTTTCCTTGTCTGGGCTGGAAACCTGTTTCTTTTCCTTCCCAAGCAAAGTCCCACACTTGTGTAAACTGAGTCCACCAAGTGAGTTCCTTTACTTAAGCTGTATTACTATAAACACTAATTTACCTAGGCTACAGAATCTCAACGGAAAAGCAGCTCTATCTTCAGCCAATTAAAATTAGCCAGAAAACAAGTACTTGTTTTTATGTACATTTATCACAATTTCGGTCCTGTTTTTCCTATAAGAAAATAATAGAGGAATCCGTGTCCTACATTCCCACAAAAGCAGCATTAAATAGCACCTGGGATTATAAGGGCCAAGTGACTTCATCGTATCTCTGAGGGACAAATCCTGGCAGGATCACACAGTGGTGTGCATGGTTTCTACCTTCTCTTTCTGCTCCCCTCAGGAAATTTTTCTTTATTTTATTTTCTTTATTATTATTATTTTTTTTTAATTTTAGGGAAGGGTCTACAGGGTGTTCAGGGTCTCATTAGTAGATCGGATTCATAGTGATTCTCCTGTTTGCAGCCTCCAAAGAGCTGGGATTACAGGCACAAGCCATCCATGCCCAGTCTCAATTGCCATCTCAGAGTGCTCCAGGGGCAGGGCCAGCACAGCGGGCCCTGGGATCGAACCCCCAGCCTCTGCACCTGCTTGCAGGCGCTTTAATCCATTTAATTATTTGGCCAGCCCTATTCCCATAACTTAAAACATTTGGCACATAATAATTGTTCTGCGAATGTTAGTGTCCACAACTAGCCTTCAAAACCCAATCTAGTATCACCAACTGTCCACAGGTTTAGCCAGCCTCCATCATTTGTGCTCTCAAAGTACTCTGCATAATACCCTGGGGCAACCATCATATAACAAATTATATTTCTGGAGGGCTGGTCTCCCATACCAGCTTGGAAGCCCCTTAAGGGATTGGGTGACATCACTGACTTTCACTCTAAAAGCATCATGAGGTCACACAGTGACACAGAAGACCTGAGAGGTGTCAGGGCCCACAAAATGTGGTCCTTGCCACTGCCTAACACTTCAATGGGAAAAGGAGATAGCACACCCAGCAGCTCAAACCCTGCTCGGGGAATACGCAAAATCTGTGTATGTATGAAGCACCTATTATACACCATGCACCCAAAAGTGTCCTAGAGATTTAGCGCAAACAAGACAAGAAAAAAAAAAAAGATACAGAATTATGTTTTATCCATCCTTTACAGTATCTGAAGCTGCTCTTTCTTTCTCAGGCCATTTGAAGAAAACTTTTCCACTAGTCTGTAACACTGGTCTGTTTTTAAAATGGTTCCTTCTTAGTAATATCATATGTGATGCCAGACCTAGTAACCAAGCACCTGTTTTCTATCTTCCAAAGAATCCACTATGCATTGAAGTCTGAACCCTAAAAGCAAATCAGGATTTAGTTAATAACTTTAAAAGATCAGACATAGGTGGACTAAACGGTGCTATTAACCCAAAATGCAAATAAATCGAAGATAAATCTTTCCATGATTATCCACACGTTCATAAGTAACAATGTAACATGCTGAATTCAGGAAGGAATTTCTCCGGTGACTACATAACACGTATATATTAGGTCTCAAAATTGAGACTGTTTTCCTGTGGCCAAATCGGATGATCGCAAGTCTTACAAAGGGCAACTTGCATAAAATAAATATAAAGTCATCAGAAGTTGATATCCTCGTCCAAGTCTCAAATTAAGCTCTCAGCATTTAGACCATGTAACTGAAAGCAGATTAAAGCAGTGGGCTTTCCAGCTATAGCCTATTGTTTTATGGTCTGAGAAAATCTTTGCAAATGAAATATGGCTTGTCAGGGGGCCAGGGAGATGGCTCAGTAGAATAAGCACTTCTCTGGCAAGCACAAGGGCCTAAGTTCAATACCCGGTTCCGCAAAAAAAAAAAAGAAAGAAAAAAAGAAATATGGCTTGTCTTCTGGCACCAAACTCAATTGTTAGGTAGCATGGTCCCTAGTCACCTGAGAAATCAAGAAGAAACCGAAACACACAGAGTTTGAAAACAGAAAATTGTGACTGCTTCACACATCTGCCTCTGCACACTTCTTTCTATGTAACTGACCATATTTTTAAAGGAATGCCTAAGTTTACCAAACACCTGTGGTATAGGAAAATTAATGCGTGGCAATGTATCAGGGTCAAAGAATGATTTTTGCTTGACAGCATAGTGGCAGAAAGATTTGCACGAACAAATATTCCCCTTCCACACCATTCAAAGATTTTCTCAGTCTTGGCTACTCTAGGATAAGACTGAGCCTTCAGCCTGAACACACATAATGAGAAGAAGACCCAATCCTGGAAAACTGAGGTCTGAGTCAATAAGGAGAATGTTCATTATTTACCTAATGAGATGAAACCTATTTGACAAAACCTGAAATAGAGATTATGAGCTCCATTAATCTTGGAAACTAGGAAAATGCATTTTTTAGGTTTTGCCAAATAGTGTCCATATGTAACTTAATAATGCATGCAGATAGGATACAGCAATATCTTGATTTTAGCCCTAAGTTTGTGTGAGATTTGGCTAGAGAAGAAGAGTGTCACACTGGCAATATTAAAACTTAGTCTTCCCAAAGGTGCCTTGGGCCTCAAATAAACTGTAGGTGATGACAGTTATAAATATAACCGTAATCTCCACAAAGGTTACTTAAACTCATATACCTACTTCAGTTGGGAGTTACCCCCTTTCCCTGCCTTCTGCTACCTCAGAGAGCCAGAAATGAAAGATTCTATCCAAGCTTCTAAACTTGCAAAAGACCCAGGCAAGCCACTCTCTGACCCTGTCATTAATGAACATTGATGAATGTTTACAAATTGGCAGCTTTTAAATGCTCCTGCAATTGGCCTTCTTAATTGCTATGTCTTTGCATCTAATTCATTTCTTCAAAAGAATGTTAACAATGAATTCTGTAAGCAAATACACTGTGTTCATGGTAAGTATGAATTCTTGTCATCTAACAACTTGGCCTGACCTAATTAAATTGACTGATTACACAAATATGCCACTCACTTAAATGCATCCTAAATGAACTAGTAAATACTAATAAAATATTCCTGTAGAGTAAAAGTTAATAAAGCCAAAAACATAAGACACTGTGCAAAGATTTCGTAGCCCTGACAACCTGTAATGTCAGACTTTGGAAACAGAAACACAGATGTGCAGTATGACATTTTCAGAAATATATCAGGGATCCGTCCTTGGGTAACCCCTATATGTGTCATTTGATAGCTAAATGAATTTTCTACACCTTTGATTTTATAAGAGACAGAGTTTTACTAAGTATTTCCTTTCCAATTTTATTTCAGATATAATAAGTATACTTTAAGTACATAAAATACTGGCAGGACTAAGTTGTTTGGCAAGAAAAGTCAAGCCAACTGTTCTTGTCAAAACTCATGTGCAAGCTACAACACTGTTCTCTAATTTCACTAGGTCATGCCAAGTAACTTGTGCCCAGCCGTGCTCTGCAACTAACCATTTGTACGCACACTAAAAGATATAAAAAGGTTTAATATAGACTCTTTGCTCCTCTAGACTGTATAAAAGCCTTTTTTTCTCCATTATATATAACAGTTAAACCCTAAATCTTTTTGTACTTCATTATATGTAAACAGTTAAACACTAAACTGGGAAACTGACTAGGAGTTACACTGGAAAAGTTGAAATTCTATTGTTCAAACTCAAAGATCTAAATTTTTGCTAGACCAATCAAAGTTAGTTTCCTAATATTAAGTTTGAAAAACCTAACAATTTTCATACATAACATGTATCAAATATTATATGCAAATAATATTAAGTTATACATCTATAAACCTTGCTTAAAATCTTTAGAAGTAGCCCAGATTTCTGCCTCAGTCATTCTCACATATATATCATAATTTTGCTATAGCTTTGGATCAACAATGTATCCAATATTATTGGCCTTTATTAAGTAGAATTTTTTTTGATTACTATTGTCATTCTGGCCCAACCACTCAGTAACTTGGCACATAACTGATACTGTCTTCCTCATAAAGCTACCTTAAAGATTGGATAAGGGTACATATATACAGCTATCGGCAAGCGCCTGGCACTCAACAATAATCAGATAGTTACTTTGCCTTGCCTTAAATTGTGACTAAAGTCCCATCTTCAACATGTGGAAGGAGCTGCGCCAGCAATTTGCCAGCCCAACCCTCTAAAATACAAAGATTATTTTACCCTAGAAAACAAATCTATCTGAAGCACTCTAAATAACTGAGGAAAAAAAAAGTTGTTTCAACTGCTTTTCAAATGCCCTCCAGTAACACAGGGTGATTTTCTAGCATAACAATTAAACTGGGTTTCCAAATGCTGTGGCAGCTACGCTGCACCCTGGTACGTCCCTGCCATGTTTAAGGCCACACAGCTTATGCCTCTGTCCACATCTAAAGCCTCGATGACTGATATCATAATATAAGGGTTATACATGCTTTCTGCCCTGAAATCACTATGATTAGCAACTGAGGCTAAAACAAAATATTCTAAGACTTTCCCAGGGCAAACACAGTTTTCGGTAGCAGAGAAGCAGACAAAAGGAAACAATGGGGCCTTTACGTTGTGTTGGGTTCTGAGCTCTCAGGGAGACAGATACGGAGCCTGCTAAGGTATCGACCTTTGCCAGGATAAGCTGTCAAAGACTTACACATGCATAAAAGAGAGTGTGGGGTACCCTTCAGGGGCAAGCGGTGCTCTGTAGCACAACATCCTGGAGTTTAAAGGAGTATCTAGAGTATCTCAATTATGCAAAATCTAATAGTAATATAAATATATGTGTCTTATCCACAGCAACATGTATGAGTATTATTTGATAGATACAATTGATTTCTATCTCATAGCAAAGATTGCCTAAGTAATATTAACCAGTTCTGAATCTATTAGCAAATTCATTTTGGCTTTCCTGATTATGTACATGTGGGTCTGCTTGTCAGATTCTCTTGTAAGCCATTTTTTTGCGTCTTATTGGTTTACCCATTAAGTAAAGAATTAATTACATACTTGCTATGTAGAAAGTCATAATTTTAGACTTTTGAAAATTATAGTTTATAAAATTACAATGTAGCACTTTCCATAAGGAAGCACTTTCCCAGGAATTGAAATTGATGGGATACAAAGGGGTTTTCAGTTTTGTCCAACACAATTTATTTCTCTAAGGGAGAAAAACAAGTGAAATAAATATTAGAGTATCTAACAGGCATTATCTTTAGATAGTAGATGAATGAAAGTCTGTTGTACTATTTTATGTACCTTTTATGACTGAAATGCTACACCACTTATATTTTTAAAGTTGTTTTACAAATTAGTGGGGTGGGGAGGAATGGGAAACATACATAGTCCTTCCTTAGTATCAGCTGTCCCCATGGAAACAGATATGAGGTGTGATTTAAAAAAAAAAAACTGTGTTTAAATTTTTAAAATTTAATTACAGTACAAGACACGCTGTCATCAATACCCCCTCAAAATACACCCCCTCATTTCAAATACATGGCGTGGTGGGGGGTGGCTCAAACCCGCACAGGCACAGTGATGACTTCTGGCAAATGCACAGGCCTCCACAGAGAAATACAGCAGTGGGCCCGAGCAGTGGATGCTGTGGACTGCAGTGGCCGGTGGGTTATTTGGGTTCAGACAGTGCCAGGACAGGGTGACTGGCCAGTAGCCATTTTGGAAAGGGACTAATGGGAGTCAGAACTCAGAGCACCTGTGGGGTGGCTCCATCTAGCCCCTCTGAATGTCAGGATGAAGTGTAACCTGAGTTCAAGCCAGCAGGAGGTCAGGAAAATGAGTGCAAGAAGCACTCAGAGTGTTGTGGGTAAAAATCTCAGGGCCCAGCCTCACAGACAGAAACCAGACACAGCGTGCACTTCAGTGGAACCTGGGTTTGCTAGGACGATCTACCACTGCCATAGCTCTACTGCTGGCTGGCTGGGATCAATCAACACAGAGCTGGGCTCTGTCTGCCTACTTTGTCAGCCAGTGACAGCACAGACATGTTCTGAAGTGGACATCAATTTTTTAAAAAATGTATCAGTTATTTAATTAGGTTCTTAGTAAGAAATTTAGAACATTAACTCATTAGGATAAATTCCACTTCTCAGAGCAAAAATGGATCACAGGTAGTCTCATAGCTGAGGAACAGTTTTGATTTTTTGCAAAATCTGTGAGTGCACCACTTTCTGATCCACCTTGCGCTGCTCTGAAATCTGGTATCTCTCTTTCTCAGTGTCAAAGATCTCACTCTCCTGGTGTCTGGGTTTCTGCAGCCTCTTCTTGAAGTAAGCATCAGTGAGGTGTTTGGGGATTTTTACTTTGCTGATACCAATTTTTGTAGAGGTAGCAATGACAAATTTCTGGTGCATTCTTTGTAGAGGAACATGATTAAGGCTAAGAGGCCCAGTCACAAGTAGGGAGCCACTGGCCAACTGCCTCAGGAAGACCACTCTCTTGCCTCCGTGATTCCCGGTGAGGATGACCAAGATGGTGCCGGGAGTGATGCTAGCTCGAAGTTTCCTCACGTGCTGACTGAAGGGTTTCTTGCCGTGGCTCAAGAGCTTTTGGGGCACATCTTCAGTAGGGTAGGATCTAGGCATTTTTGGAAGCTTAACCATCAGGGTACCTCCATTGCTATCCCCACAAGTTTTGTTATTGTACTAAGAACTGTCTATTTTTTCTTCTTAATTTTTGATTTAGTAGTTGTGTACTTTCTCTTGGACAAAGCATTTCTGGAATACATAGCAGATCAGGACTATCTACCAATTCCCCTAACAGGACAGGATTTTGGCTGCAGTGGGGCTGTTCAAGTAGACATCTTATTTTGCTATTCTTTCTATATATATAATATATAATATATATATATATTATATATATATTATATATATTATATATATTATATATATTATATATATTATATATTTATATATATATGTCTATTTTTTCTCCTCTCTCTCTCTCTCTCTCTCTTTTTTTTTTTTTTTTGTGGAACCAGGGATTGAATTCAGGCCCTTGCACTTTCCAGGGAAGTGCTTATTCCACTGAGCCATCTCCCCAGCCCTCTTTCTCTTGATTATTCTTGTTTGTATACAACTGAGAACATTTTTTTCTAGTTTTTGTTGTTTTGCTCTGTTCTTGCCTCTCTTTCTTATTTCTTTCTCTCCCTGTGTATTCTTCACTAATTCCAAATGCTATCATAACCTTTCTTTGTCCTCCAGCCTTGCTTCTAATCCTTTTTTCTCTTCCCAAACTCATTTTAAACTCTGAGGGTAAAAATGCCATATTGAGGGGATATTCACTTTCCATAGTTTTGTGGTTTGTTTTAGACTTGGTTATATAAATAAAAATTCTGTTCATATGGTACAAAGTAGCAAATTAGAAGTTACCACAGTTTGTTGTATGCTAGGGTATGTTTGTTTCTACTCTTATTATTCATTGTACTACTTTAGTGAAGGTGACAATTGTTCTAATCAGTTTTTCTTTCTTGTATACCAAGACTGAGATTGCCTGAAGTCATAAAACAATATTATAAAGCCGGGCGTGGTGGCGCAGGCCTGTAATCCCAGCACTCGGAAGGCTGAGGCAGGAGGATTGTTGTGAGTTCGAGACCAGCCTGAGCTACAAAGTGAGCTTAAGGCCAGCCTGAACTGCATAATGAGACCCTGTCTCAAAAAAGACAAAAAAAAAAAAAAAACAATATTATAGGTCAGTGGCTAAGAACAAGGGGTAGGCAAAATACACAGCAACTTCTCATCCCCAATAATTCAAAAAGGTATGATCTCACAACAGATTTAAACCCAAATGCCAGCCATATCTGGAAGACATCTGTGAGAGATAGTCATTTCCTACAGGATCCCTACACTCCCAATACAGATACATATAAGAAACAATTTACAAGCATCAACACAGAAATTAAACTCAAAAGAAAATGAGAAGAAATGGAAGCAAGACATAACCCTAGACTTCCAGCTCATCAAAGGCAAACCCAGGTGGAACAATTTGAAAGTTGACTACCTGGACTCTGAAGTGGAAACAGCAGAAGTAATAAAGCACATAAATGTGAGTCCACAAAAAAGAATCAGAAATATTTTCTCAGATACTTCAGAGACGATGACCATAATGAAAGGCATGATTAATGAATCTAAAGATACAGATTTTTAAAAAACAGAGGACTTTAGGGAAATGATGGGAACCATGAATGTTCAACATAGGAAAGAAATGGAATCCATGAAATAAATTCAGTTATCCAGATTAAAAATTCTACTGAGAGTATATGCAGCAGAATTAACCAACGTGAGGACAGAATATCATATTTAGAAGACAGGATTGTGATTAGTGATCAGGAAAAGGAAGATTTCTTAAAAATAGCAAGTGACCATAAAAAGTTAATCCAGTAATGCGAAAAAATAAGAATAATAATAAAATAAGATTGATCAGCATCAATGAAAAAATTCAGGAGAGGGCACAACATTAAAAAAAAAAAAAAACTTGTTCACAGGATAGCAGAACATCTCCCAAGAATGAAAAAAGAACTTGATATACAAATAAGTAAGGCATGCAGAACTCCAATTAGTCATGGTCAAAAAAATGTAACCCAAGTCATATAATAGTTATGATTCCAGAAATTTAGCATAAGAATGGAATATTAAAAGCTATTAGAAAAAAACATACATTTATAAAGAAAAGCCCATCAGAATCACAGAAGATGTTCAACACAAAATCTTAAGTCAAGAAGAGCTTGAAGTAAAGTATTTTAATCCCTAAAAGAAAACAATTTCCAACCCAGGTTGATGTACTGTAAAACTATCTCTCAAAACTGACATAGAAATAAGACACTTCCATGACAAAGAACACCTGGAGAAATTCATGATCATCAAAATTGGAATTCAAAATATTCTGAAGCGCATTGTGTAAAGAGATAATGAAGAGTAGAACTCCATGAACCCTGGAAGAATGGCTCCAGCAGGCAAGGCAAGTAATTAAACAGAGGGGAAAGAAAGATAAATAATAATAGAAAAATAACGTGAAAAGGATATATAAATATATATCAGTTATAATCATCAATGTAAATGGTCTTAATTCACCAGTCAAAAGAAATATACTGACAGAATGTATCAAAAAGCAAGATCCAACAGTATGCTGCCTATAAGAAACACAGTTAATTCAAAAAGAAGTTCACAGACTGAAAATGAAAGGAAGGAAAACAATATGCCATGTGACAGGAACCTGGAAAAAACAGGAATAGCTATTCTATTTGAGGACAAAATGGATTTCAAGCCATGACTGATCAAGAGAGACAGTGAAGGTAACTACATACTTGATTGATTGATTGATTTTTGTATTTTAGGGAAGGGTCTACAGGGTGTTCAGGGTCTCACTACTAGATTGGACTCTTAGTGATCTGCCTGTTTACAGCCTCCCAAGAGCTGGGATTATAGGCATGCACCACCATGCCTAGTCTACTACATACTTGTTAAGAGAACTATCGAAGAGGAAGAAATAACAATCATAAACATATATGCTCAAAATACCAATACACCCAACTATAAGAAACAAATATTAACAAACAGAAAATTTAAACAAGCACTAATACAATCGAAGTGGGGGACCTGAGTGCCCCAGAGTCATAAATAGACAGATCAACTAAACAAAACAAGTATCAGAACTATACCAAATTTTTGAACAAATAGACTTAACAGACATCTACAGAGTGTTCCACCCCACATAAGAATACACATTCTTCTCAGTTGCACAAAACAGATCATACTAGTTCACAGTGTACCAGATTAAGCATTTGAATAAATGCAGAGGAACTGAAATTATCCCATGCATACCAGCATATCGTAGTGCAATGAAGTTGGAAATCAATGTGAAAAGAAACCACAAGAACTTCAAAAGCATACAGATATTAAGTAATACCTTCCCAAACAACCAATAGGTTACAGATGAAATTAAAGAAGAAATCAAACAGTTTCTATAATTAAATGATGCCAATACAACATACTGGAATACATGGGATGCAACAAAAGCAGCCTTACTAGGGAAATGTAATCAATTCCCACATCAGAAAAACAGAGCAAGATCAAATAAATAACCTAATGTTGAACCTCAAGCTTCTAGAAAAAGAAGTGCTTGTCAAGCAAAAAAGTTTATATAATAGAGGAAATTATAAAGATCAGAGCAAAAATGAATCAAATTGAGACTAAGAAGCAATACAAAGAATCAATGAATCAAAGAGTTGGCTCTCTGAAAGATTAAATAAAACTGACAAACTCATAGCCAATCTCAAAAAAAAAAAAAAAAGAAAAAGACTTAAGTACAATTAGGACAATGGTGAAGTCAAAACAAATCTTACAGGAATTCAGAAAGTCATTAATACCTATTTTGAGAATCTGTTGTACTAAAATGGAAAACACAGAAGAAATGGACAGTTTCTTAGATACATAGTAATTGTCAAAGGTGAGTCAAGAAGATATAAAAATTCTAAATAAACCAGTATTAGTAAAATTGAAAATGTAATTAAAAACCTACCAACAAAGAAAAGCCCCAAGTTCTAACAGAATCACTGCTGAACTGTACCAGAAACTTAGAGAGCATATAATTCTATTACTCCTCAAGTTAATTAAATTGAAAAGGCACCAATACTACCATACTCATTCCTGGAAGCAACTATTGCCCTGATACCCAAACTAGTGAAGAGTCCAAACATAAAAAGAGACCTGCAGGCCAATCTCCCTAATGAATACAGATGCAAAAGTAATCAATAAGAAACTGATGAACAAAATGCAGCAAATCATCACGATTATACACCATGGCCAAGTAGGAACTATCCCAGGGGTGCAAGGATGGTTCAACACATGCAAATCAATAAATGTAATGTACTGTATCAACAGAGGCAAGGACAAAAACCATATGATCACCTCAACAGATGAAAAAAAGCCACTTGACAAGTCCAACACACATCTGTGATTAACAGCCCTACAGAAAATTGGAAGAGATGGGTCTTTATTTCAATCTGATAAAAGCCATCTATGACAGAACAACTGGCAACATCATACTAAATGACCAAAAACTTAAAAGATTCTCCTCTAAAATCAGGAAAGAACAAGGATGGTCCCCTATTATGACTTACTCAATACCGTTCTAAAACATTAGGCAGAGCAATTAGACAAGAGAAAGAAAAAAATGAATAAGGATAGGAAAGTAGGAAGTTAAGTTTTTGTTATCCAGGAGTGACATGATAGTCTAGAAGACCCGAAAACTTCACTGAAAGATTTCTAGAATTCATGCCAAAATTCAGTATCATAGATGGACACAGATCTGACACTGAAAACTCAATAGCATTCCTATATACAAATAATAAACTAAGAGATAAATTTGAGAAATGATAACTTTCACAGTAGCATCCAAAAGAAAATGAAATACCTAGGAATCCATCTAATGGAGGAAGTTAAAAGTCCTTTACATTCAAAACTACACTACTCTGAAACAGGATATCAAAGAAGATATCAGAAAATGGAAGGAAATCCCTTTATCTTGGGTAGAAAGAAACAATGTAATGAAAATGGCCATACTCCCAAAATTGTAACACAGATTTAAGGCAATCCCGATTAAAATACCAACAGCATACTTCATAGAATCAGAGAAAACAACCCTAAAATTCATTTGGAACCATAGGAGCCCTAGAATACTGAAAGCAATTCTGAGCAACAAAGGCAAGGCCCTGGGGTGAGGATGTGGTGGTGGAGAGACAGGATGGAATATCACAATCTCTGACTTAAAATCACACTACAAAACTACTGTAATAAAAACAGCAAGGTACTGGGGGAGTGGGGTAACAGACCTGAGGATCAATCAAATAGACTCAAAGAGGCAGAAATTACTCCAAACACACGCAGCTGCCTTATCTTTGACAAAAGGGCTAAACACATTCACTGGAAGGAAGATAGGCTCTAAGAAATGATGCTTACAGTTTTCTACAGGCTTAAGAGCAAAAGTAGACCTATATCTCTTACCATTCACTAAACTCAAATCAAAATGGATCAGAGACCTAATATGAAAACAGAAACACTAAATCTGTTGGAAGGCAGAATAACAATTCTTGAAGTCATATGTGTAGGCAAGAACTTTATGAACAAAAACTCAATTGCACAGGAAGTACATATAATCAACAACTGGCATCTCATTTTATTAAAAAGTGTTTGCATAGCAAAAGAAGCCACCAGCATAGTGAGAAAAAATGTTTTTCCAGCTGTACCTCAGACAAAGGACTAACATCTAGAATATATAATGAACACAAAACAATCAGACCCTCTTAATTTAAAGACCCAATCCAAAAATAGGCATCTCAAACACATGCATACTTCTCAGATGAAGAAGTAGAAACAAAAAATAAATATATAAAAAAATGTTCAACATCACTGGTCATTGGAGAGACACAAAGTAAAACAATGCTGAGATTTCAGCTCACTCCAGAAACAATGGCTAATATCAAGATAATAACCAATAACTAATGCTGGTGGGGCTATGGAGAAAAAGAAACCTTTCTCCACTGTTGGTGGGACACAACCACTATGGAAATCAGTGTGGAGATTCCTCAAAAAACTCAAACTAGAAGTTCCATTCAACCCACCTATTCCCCTTCTTGGCATCTTCCCTAAAGTGATCCGGGTACATCTATGTTTATAGCTGCAAACTTTATAATAGCTAAATTGGGGAAAGGGTGATAGCTGAGTGGCATCAGCACCTGCCTGTAAAGTGCAAGGCTCTGAGTTCGATCCCTGGTAAGTAAGTAAGTAAATAAATAAATAAGCAAGCAAGCAAACTATGATAGCTAAATCTAGGAAACAGCCCAAATGGCCATCATACAATGGGCAAAGCAAATAGGATCTTTTTATACAATTTGCATACTACTCTACCATAAAGAAGGACAAACTTGAGACATTTCTAGGTAAATGGATTCAGATTCATCTTGATACCAAACACTTCAGGGAAATCCAAGGGACACCTGTGTTCAAACATCACAGTTTATCTGATGTGAGAAACTGAAAGGATAAATAAGGACCAAAAAATGTACAAATGGGAAGGGAAAGGAGAACTAGGGATGGAGAAGAAAAAAGAGAATACAAGGGAAAAAAATGGAACAAAGCTTGGTTAAATAAGAAGGGAAAGAGGGCTTGGAGGGCTGAAGAGAGAGGAAGGAAGGGGAAGAAAAGCATCAAGATACAGCATGTACAGGGACAAATTCTGTATGATGAATGTTACTATGTATTTCTAAAAATATGCCAATAAAATTAAAGTTAAAAAATATAGTGAATGCTGGTGCTGAGTGTCATCCAACGGACAGGCAAGCTTACAAAAACACTAGTGTGTCCGAATTCACCTTGTTCATTAGCTCTGTATTGCTCTTTTTAAAATTTTATTTATTTATTTATTTGATGCAGGGTCTTGTTACAGAGTTTGGACTCACAGTGATCCTCCTGTATCAGCCTCCCCAACACTGGGACTACAGGTGGGTACTACCACATCTAGTTTCAGGACTAGCATGGGGCACCTGGGGTTCTTGGGCAGCATGACATGAGGTCCCAGGATCAAACTCCAGTCCTTGCACTTGCCAGGCAGGCGCATAGATTACTGAGTGATCTCCCTAGCCTTCGTTAGCTCTAGAACCATGTAACTTTTGCTTCTTCCCCTAAGTCTAAAGACCATGGAAGGTAAATATTTTGAATTTAATAGGACATCCAGGCAGCCACAGTAGCCACCTAAAGACAGTCATGAAACAGTAGTTCAGAACTGCTTCAGAAAGTGGGGAAGAATGATGAGATCTATGTGTTGGCAGCAAGGGAAACTGCTCTTCAGAGGATTCATGGCAATATCTTTTATAGTAATAAAATTTTCCTTCATTTAAGCATTCACCATAGTTTTGACTGCACCCCACATTTTTATGATTTGAGTTTATTAGTACATATATGTAGTACATAATGCACACATTCTTTGCAGGAAGTTAGTACATGTGCTAACACCTTCAGTCATGTTTTTCATCCCCTTTCCCTTCTTTTTCTCACTCTTACATTCATCCCTTGTTCTACTTTCTTTTTTTTTTTTTTTTTTTTTTTTTTTTTTTTTTTTTTTTTTTTTTTTTTTTTTTTTTTTTTTTTTTTTTTTTTTTTTTTTTTTGTCTTTTGTATATATGTTTGTATCACCTAGTATTTGCATTTCTTGGGTGGAGATGATACATACACATAACACATCCCAATTTCTGGGTATTTTTCATCCTTTATCTCTTCTCTCTCTCTTTTCTCCCTCCATCTATTGATCCCCTTCTCCTGTGGAATGACCTATCTCCGTACTTCTTCTTATCTATCTTTAATTTTTCTCTTTATTTATGCTCTGGGTTTCTCATACAAGAGGAACAATGTGATGCTTAAGCTTGGGTGGCTGATATATTTCACTACACATTAGGGTCTCCAGGCGTATCATCTTCCTACAAATAACATCCTTCACAAAGACCTTTATTCTCCTCAAGATTTCTGCCTTCTTCTCTCTTGAAGCTAACAGTGCATTGGTGCAATAAGAGGCACATCACAGGCAACTAATAAATGCTCACAGAGCTGAATTACTAAGAGGGAATTCAGCATGTACAGGGACAGTGAAAGGGAAAGCGTGTCACTCTGCAGCTCAGACTCATAGTGGTCCTCCAGTTTTCAGCCTCACCCATGCTGAGATTACAGGTGTGCACCACCACACCTGGTCTCAATAGTGGGGCTTGGCATACCCAGGGATGGCATACCTCATGTCATGCTGCCCAAGAACCCCAGGTGCCCCATGCTAGTTCTGAAACCAGATGTGGTAGTACCCACCTGTAGTCCCAGTGTTGGGGAGGCTGAGACAGGAGGATCACTGTGAGTCCAAACTCTGTAGCAAGACCCTGCATCAAATAAATAAATAAATAAAAATTTAAAAAGAGCAATACAGAGCTAAAGGGAAAGTGAATCAGACTCAAGAGCCCAAACTTCTCAGGGAACCAAGACAAGATTGCATTGAAGTCTCTGAACCACTCCAGAGAAAGGCTTATTTCACTTGGCAGTCCCTAGATTCTCAAGCCTAGAAAATGGTCCAGCTCTTGGGCCAGCAAGATAGCTCAGGGGACTAAGCACCTGCTTAGGCAATCACAGGAACCAGAGTTAGATACCTAGTACTATGTGCCGCACCCGCCCCACCCCTGGGTATGCCAAGCCCCACTACTGAGACCAGGTGTGGTGGTGCACACCTGTAATCTCGGCACGGGTGAGGCTGAAAACTGGAGGACCACTATGAGTCTGAGCTGTTAAGTGACATCCTGCACCAAACACATTAAAAAATAAATAATAAATAAACCTAGCTTTTATCTGGAAAAAGCCTGTTTTATAGCCTAAAGCCAAGCAACGGAAGCCAGGATTAGCCTAAGAGCCACACTCCTTTGTTAGTATTGATAGAAAAACGTCAGTCAGCTGCTAAGAAGTCATGGAAATGTATTAGCAAGAAAGGGCCAGAAGTGAAGCATCCCTAGTATGACTCATCCTATACTGCTATCATCATGAATCAACACATTATGGCTGATCCTTTTACACAGAATATGTGTTTTGAATGTTTTTCATTTCAGGGGAGAATTCAGTATAGTGGAAACATTATATGGGTTATTTGGTAGTTGAAAAGCTGATTTTGACAACTATTCAATCACTTAATTTAATAAAGCCAAGTCATGTCATCTTTCCAAACAGTAAATCTAAGTCATTGTACTGCTACATCTAATTCTTTTACAGAGATGATCATCTTTTAGTAAGAAAATAAAAACAGGTGGGGGACAGAGTCCTGAACAAGAGATATTTATGAGATCACTCTGACCTAGCACATGAACTCACCGGAGCATTGCTGTGACCAAGCTACAAGTGAGAAGCACCCAGCTGGAAGCGAAAGCTGTGGGCTCTGAATCCACAAATCACACTCCGATCCTGGCTGTCTCAGCTCTGATCTACTATTCGCTGTAACAAACACATTAGAAAACTTGAATGTGACATCAAGAGGCACTGGTGACCTGAACTGCCTTTAAATTAAGACCTGATGGGCTCTTCAAATAAGAAGTAGTGGTCATTAAGATTTTCAAAGGAGGACGTATTCTCTAGCTTAGCCAAGTACTTTGCCTTATACCATTTGAGGCAAAACTCACTGGGGCAACTCCCCAAGAGTCCACAGGTATGGAAAATGCTAAAAGTTGGAAAACACTGGCATAACTGGTCACCATGATACCTACAGACTCCCTATACAAAGGCACACAACTTCCTTCCTGTATGACTCATCTAGCAAAGACAATTGTTTTCCTCATTATTGATTAACCACTGAAAGTTCACTTGGAATAGAATGTTTATGGCTACCCTGTGCAGCTTCAGTGGCATTTAAGTTGCACAAATCTGCTCTCCAATAGTTTTACCCAGCAGGAGATTTGTTTAACATTTAAATTCTTTCTCCCTTCTCCTGTTTTCCCCAAGAAAATAATTACAATGTAGCCTGTGTTCAGAACTTAGCTTTTAATGTTTTTTTTTTAAAAAGACAAAGCCTATAATTAAAACTCACAAAATATATGTCCTCCCTTTTTAAAATTTTTCAATTAGACAAAACTTTGAAAATCAGCTTAGTCTCATATTCTTCCTTTTCTACTTCTGATCAATTTTGCTAATAAACATCTCCAGCCAAAAGGAAAACTAATATATTAAAATGACCAAAGGAACCAGTGTATTAAAGTCATCAATGGCTTTTTAAGCAATTTATCACTTGATGTTCATTTCCATTTGCCTCCTGTTATGATACTAACAGAACTATGCAAATTTAATTTAATTTTATTTATTGTTTAAATCCCTGAAAGTGAGGTAAACTCCTTAAATATAGCCATTTTCCCTCCCTCTCTATTTCCACATTCCAGGAAGGCAAGGCTGTCTATAAGCTCTATCTTTCCTGGACTACAGGTACAGCCCAGTTCCCCAGTAGGTGGTTAGCATGCACAGGCAGCCCTGAGTTCAATCTCAGCACACATATACAAAGCCACACCCTTCCCAAAGTCTGGATCTTCAGTTACTCCCTGAGATGGCTGTGATTTCTACAGCACTGCCCACTCCTTCCACATTTTGCAGGCTTCCTTCTCACCTTGTTCTGCTAGAGTAGAAAAGATGCTGGCACATTCTAAGGCTGTGGTGAGAGACACCCCGCCCCACCACCCCCCAGGAAGGGGAAGGGGAACATGGGATACAATGGAATGGGCCATCATTTCGCAACATATCGCCAGCCCTGGAGGGCTAACCAACAGCACATTTTCCAATGGTTTCTACTTTGGGTGATGTTTGAAGGGGCCAACCAGGTCCCAGACATGGTACCTTGCAGTAGGTGGAAAAACTTGCACATTCACTGGACTCTGTGCTTGCTTGTCTGTCTCCCACTGCTCCCCAAAGAAACCACAAAATAAATTTATCCTGCTCACAGAATCAGGAACTGCAGAGGCCTCAAAACAGGTCCCTGCAACAGGAAGCAGGGCACAGGCCCCCGGAACCAGCAAAGCGGAACTGACCTGCTACATCAAACTCCCAGAAGGCTGCACCTAGCCCACAGAACTAGACAGCCAACGCCATGCTGCGATCCCATAGCCAGCTTTCACCTGAAGATGGAACCAGCTCACAAAGACAACTAACTACTGCTCTGAGCAAACCAAATACAGCCAAGTTGAGGGAGGAAACCAGGATCCTAAAAGCCTGGGAAGGAGGTTCTGTCACCTGGCTTTGCAGGACAAGAAACAAGTACACTAAAAATAAGTTTATTTCTGTATTTTGGTGTTTTCATTTTAGATTTCCTTTTTATTTCTAATTTTCTGGTAAAGTTCTTTCAGGAAACATCATTTTGCCTCCACAGATCAGTAATCTAAGAAAGCAAGAAGAAGCACAGTCACTGGGCTTTTTGGGGTAGTGACAGCAGTCTCAGTAGTGTCCCAGCAATGTGAAAAGTTCAGAGAGAAACCAGCTGCGGACACTACAGCAATGGCTCTTAAAATCCCTTCGAACCAAAGCCTCTTTTTCCTTTAGCGAACTTATCTCTGTTTGTTCCCTTGATAATCTTAGTAAGGCTTTTTCCCTGAGTAGCATGACTGAAAAGTGGAAAGAAGCTGTAAGGTTGGCAAACACTGCTCTGGGGCTGGCATGATAAAGCTTTCAGTAATCCATGGTGAAATGAGGAAAATAAGTAATAAATGCTGAGTTCTTCTACATGTTTACTGTATGCGAAGGGCTATCCTTTACTCCCCACACTGTTTTTAACATAAAAACATCTTTTAGTCCTCATAAAATTACTGCAGTAGGTGATTGCTTGGCAAATTTTTTCTCTTCTTCTGTCCCCTGACTTAGAGAAATTAAAATGTTGGCAAGCACATGTCAATCTTTTATTTTGAAGCTCAGGGAACAGTTATTTTGTATATACAGATTTTGTACATCTTCTCCCTTAAAGTATATAATATGCATGACAGCTTTGCTAGATTAGAAAGCAGAAGCGTGGAAGTCAGCTAAAAATCTTTCAAGAACTTAATCTAGGGTAGATGAAGCATAAGGTTATGTTTTGTTTCATTTTGCCAAAGGAAGAAAGAAGAACCAAAGAGCAGAAAGGTTGGATGCTTCTCTGGCAAAATGGCAAAAATGGGCAACCTTCACTAGAACTTGAGTAAGCACACATGGATGAAAACAGAAAGCTAAATTCTTACCATTTCATGTTACCATGCTAGCATGTGCTTCCTTCCGGTCCCCATTACTGCTATTGCTACAGGGTGAAAGGCTGAGTACCAGATTGCAATCTGCAGTGAGCCGGCTAGGAGGAAGGCTCGGGCGGATGTGATGGTTGGTGGCAGGGAAAGGGGAAGCGGGCTGCTGAGCTAATCCAGTGCCCACTAACAGGGTCTAGGCAGGTGATCTAGGGCCACGCAAGGTCCCTAGGTCTTACATTAGCAGGAAGTCAGGGCCTTATGCTGTTTAGGAAGGGAAAAGGCTGAAAGAACTAAGAAGTATAGCCCCCTCTTTCCCTCAGTATCCTTCTCTTCCCTCTCTCCACAGCCTTTTCCAGAGCCTCCGCACCCATCCACCACCAGGAATCCAAGTTGATGCTCCTCCTACATCTAGCCAAGGTGCTACCTAAAGCTACATCAAAGCAAAAAAGTCACTGATCTAACGCACAGAAAGGTATATTCAAAGTCCTAGTTTTAGGTTTCAGACACATAATTTTCCTGAATGTTTAAAATGATGAACAGGTTCCATAGCCTAAATAAAAAGAGGTTTTCTAGGTTAGTTCCAGAATCTACCACTTGGTAGTACTGTTTCTAAGGAAAAGTATGCTCCAGCTCCACTTAGCAATCTTAAATCATTTTAGCTAAATGAATGAATAACAATCCCTATTTGATATTCATAGCTATGTGAAAAAATTTTTTTAAATTGTATTACTGACATCTCTTGCCTTTATAGAATTTTGCTATCTACAGTGCAGGGGGCTTGGAAAGGGGTGAGGTTAGGTTGGCATTTGCCATCTCCTGGAGATAATCTCTTACATATGTAAGAAAGATGGATTTTCATGAAAGCATTAATAATGCCATTTCACCTTTCAGAATGACAACTGGATTGGATGAATAATACAGAATATAGTGAAGTAACAGATTATAGAAATCAGTGAAAACTTTCAGCTGCAATCTATTCTTTAATAAAACACCAGTGAAGGAGGACCACTTGTATGAGCAAGGCCCTAGTTGTAATTGCTAGCACAGTAAAAAAAAGGAAAAAGGGCCGGGCGTGGTGGCGCAGGCCTGTAATCCCAGCACTCGGGAGGCTGAGACAGGAGGATTGTTGTGAGTTCGAGACCAGCACTGAGCTACAAAGTGAGCTCAAGGCCAGCCTGAACTGCACAGTGAGACCCTGTCTCAAAAAGACAAAAAAAAAAAAGGAAAAAGAAACAGAAAAAGCAACCAGTATGCAAAGACAGGTAAAGTTTGTAAAAAAGTCTCCATTTTGCTTTGAATTGTTATTCACTCCATTAAGTTGAGCTACCTGAGGGCTGCAGTTTCCCTTTAAATGACAAAGCCCTGACTAGGAGGTCCTAGCTCACTCTTCCATCTAGGTCTAGCTGTGGCCCCCTTCAAGAGGCTACCCCTGAGTCCATCCACCCATTGTATAATTCTAGAGCTGTGTCCTGTGAGCCTGAAACTTCTGTGTAAAAAGACACCATGACAGCCAGGACACAGACTCTCCCTGAGCTTCTCACACTGGAACAGCATGAATCTCTAGGGGTTGAAGTGACTCATTCATAGGAGTAATATGAAATTTTAAAGTACAAAATTTGAGAACCTGAGGGACCCTCCAAAAAATCATTCCAACACGCCACTATTTTCTGAAATGCTGAATGACTCACTCCAAATAGAAGAACCAAGACCACAGCTCTTCCCCAGAGTACAGTGCTCCCTTGTCTTTGTAAACTCATAGACTTAATGAAGGGATCTTAGAAATTTACTTTGATTTCCCCCCACTTCTAGCCCAGGGCCAATTTTACAGAAGAAGAATCTCTATTAAAGGAGATAGAGGGCCTTCCCCTTCCTCACAATGACATGGTTCACAGCAGACCTGGGATGAAAACTCAGCTCTACTTCGAAGGGCAGAGTTCTTTCCCCCATGTAGTAATGACTCAACTTTCAGGTGCAAGTGGAGGATGTAAGGATAAGGTCGGTGTGGCTCAGGAGCTGCTACTGCCTGTGTCTGTACAACCTACAAGCCAAAGACAATTTTCCCCATTTTAAACAGTTGAAATAAATCAAAACAACACTATTTCATAAAACATAAAATTCAAATTTCAGTGTCCATTAGTAAACTTAAATTGGTACACAGCCACCATCATTCACGACTGTTCTCATGGCAGAGTTGAATGGCTGTGATAGACAGCGAGTCTAAACTACTATCTCACTCTTGGCAGCAAAAAGTGGTCAGCTCTTGGAAGAAAGGCAAACTTCCTACAGACATCAGAGGAAAATAAGTCACAGCACCAGCAAACTCCAAAAACCTCAGTCTAGATGAACAAAAGGTTTTGATGAAAATGATACCAACAACAATCTTCATGCTGAATGAGATGGCACAGAGTCCATGTCAACCGGGTGGGCAGGGGTTAAACTGATGCCTTTCTAGTCTGGAAGAAGCCATAAGGTTACACAGTGGCCAGAGACAAGGGTATCTCGACAGCCCGCCTCCTCACTTTTCCTCCTTACCCTGAAATGCCAGTCTTCTATCTCATGATCCCTAGACTGGGAGCTTCCCTTGATTCTGACAGTACAGCAGGGTACCTAACAGGAGGCAGTCAGGCCCACGAGAGATCCTTCAGGGGCAGCCACCTGAAAGGAGTTTTGCACTGACCAGTTATTACCCATGAATCCCAAGGCCAGTTATGGATGTCTTGGTTTTCTGGTTTAAATGGTAAAAGTAAGTACTACCTTCTCAGGCTCATTTGGAAAATTAAATGAGTAACAGCTTAAATATTAGCTCCCATCTAACATTTTCTCCCTATTAAATGATATGTTGTTACCCAGATTGGTCTCAAATTTGTTATCCTTTTCCCTCAGCCTTCAAGCATAGCCAGCTGCCTTGCCCAGAGATAACATTTAGAAACCCTCAGAAAGAGAGCCTTGTTAAAAGATTTTAAAAGAATCTTTCAAATTAGCTTAGAGTTTAAGATTTTTTTCCCCTATAGCCCTAGGAACAAAATGTTCAATCATTGCAATAAGAAGAGGTTCAAATAGTTAGCTGGGTAGTTTCCTCTATCTTCCAGTTCTGTAATGTTCCCTTCAAGTTATAATCCAAAAATGAGAGTGCTGTAATTTTACAACAGTTATATGCATGTAATTTTTATAGCAAGCCACCCAAGGAACCAAGTTATGATATACTCATGTTCACTTATGAAGCTTGAGACTAGAAAAAATACCAGAACCAGCGAGTCCTGGTTTATTTAGTCTGGCTAACTTAACATGAAGTTCTTCTTGTTCTTAAAATATGCAGCTTTGGCCAAATTCCAAAACTGACTTAAGCCAACTTCAGGTATGTTGAAGAAGCTGCAGAAAATCAGAACTAAAAATAAGATTGGAATATAAAAGGATAAAAAATATGACCACAAATGCCAAAAGTATATTGTTTTGGAACCATTAAACTAGGGTTTCCACCCTCAATTAAAAAAATAAATATGAATATAGTCTCCACATTGGATTACAGGGTGCCAACAGTTAATTTCAATAACATATGATCATGCTTTACATTTGCTACAGGATAATTACTCCAGTCACTACCTAGCACTTCCTCAACTCTGTCAGATATTGAAAAGATACATATTTTTCATGAATAATGCTAGCAATGCTTTAATGGCCAAACTCATTTCAGGAATTAGATTGCATATCAGCGTTTTAAATAATGTTATAAGCTTTCCAACCCACCACAGCATAAGGGTAACTAAAAAAAAAAAAAGCAAAGCAAGCCACAAACTTGGTTCTTTTGCCAAGGTCTTGGTCTAACCAAGCTATCACACGCATTGAGAATAAGTCAGTAGTGTGTCTTCATACTAAGTAATCACTCGGAAGTTAAAATTGGTAAGAGATGAAAAAGTCAAGCTATTAAAATGTGTTGAAGGTTACCCGAGTTGTGAAAGATCAGGACAGAACCAGCGAACTCGCATGCAGTTGGCTGCATGTGGAATAAGCCATGGTTTCTACACTCTTAAAACTACACAGAGAAAAAGAAACTGTCACCTAAAAGGGTCACCGGTTTGCGTATAGGGAAAAGAGGGGCCAAACCTAGGAGAAGGGAAACACCACGAATGCAGAAGAGCTGATGGGAGCAAATACTGGCACTTTTAGGAAAATGGACCCCCCGCCCCCCCCCAGCTCCAAAGCCCGGGAGATCAGTGAGTCTCCGGCACAGACACACACTGGCTCTTTGCACGCACAATCGCACTCTTCCCAGCGGCAAGCGCGGGAGGCGAAGTCACGAAGCGAGGCTCGCTGCTCCCAAGGTGGGGGAAAAGTAGGAAACCCAGAAAGAAAACAAACTATGTCCCTCGCCCGCCCCCAGCTCTCCAAGAGGCCAGTGCAGACCCAGCCCCCACCGCACCACCGAGGAGGACAAACGCACCACACACTCACCTGCGTTGTAAAAACGGTCCAGCACCGCGGTTTCCCCGAAGTCCAGTTTACCAAAATGTAGAGTCTCCAGGGTGGCGCCCACTGCCTCGCACGCCTCCCGCAAGCTCTGCAAGGCCTCGCTCTCAGCCACCACCAGCTGCCCCTGGCTCGCCTCGTTGATCACATATGCCACAGTGGTCCGGCGGCCACCACCGCTTGCAGAGTTGCCCCGGCACCGGGTGGCGCTGCTCCCAGGGGCGGCGGCGGGACCCCCGGGGCCGGGGGCTGCAGCGCTGTCCACGTTCCAGAAGCTGCCGGGTGGCGGTGGCGCTGGCAGCGAGCTCGGCTCGCCCTCGGCCGCCGTCGTCACT
Organism: Ctenomys sociabilis; assembly: GCA_004027165.1. Classification (NCBI taxonomy): domain Eukaryota; kingdom Metazoa; phylum Chordata; class Mammalia; order Rodentia; family Ctenomyidae; genus Ctenomys; species Ctenomys sociabilis. The sequence goes on along the minus strand of PVKA01015756.1, from coordinate 12,230 downwards.
CCTCCCCTCCGACAGCTGCCGCCCTCGGGGAAGGTGCAGAAGCCCGAGGAGGCCAAAGGTGGCACGGAGAAAGTGATGCCCTCGCCGGCCTCCGTGCCCATCTCCGCGGTCCGGGCTGCAGCGCCGGCCGCCCAGCCGCCCCGTCTGGCCAGCCACAGCTCAGGGCTGCTCCGCGCGCGCCGGGCTAAGCAGCTGCCATCGCGCGCCGCGCCGTCGCCGCCGCGCCGTCGCCTCTTCTCGGGCGCCGTGTCCCCCGAGGGCACGCCGCTGCCCGGCGGCGGCTCGCCCCTCCTCGGCGCCTCCGTGGCCGCGCCGCTCGCTCGCGCGCTTAGGGTTTAGAGTACGCGGGGTGGGGACGCCGCGCCGCGCGGGAAGGGACAGCGCTTCCTCCTCGGCGGCGGACCTGCGCCGCGCTGCGGCTCAAGGGCGCCGCGCTCGGGGCGCCGCGCTCCCTGGCACCCAGGCGCCGGGCGGGGCCGGGCAGGGCGCCCGGCGGAGCTACCTGGCGAGCCCCTGTCGGGAGGCGGGCGGGCTCGGGGTGGCGTCCCGGAACCGCGGCGGCGACGGCGCCGAGGACCCGCCTCCCCGCTCGGCAGCAGCGCCCTTCGTCGGCGGTAGTTCCCCTCCTGCTCGTCCTCGTCGTCGTCGTCCTCCTCCTCCGCTTCCTCCTCCTCCTCCTAGGCGGCCTCGGTTCTCCTGCGATCGCTGCGGCCGCTGCGTCCGAGCACCGCTCCTGCAGCTCCGCAGCCGCTCGCGCGGTTGGCCACCAGCCTCCGGCCGCCCACTCGCCGCAGCCCCGGGAGTTAGGGCCCGCCCCGGGGAGGGCGCTGCTGGGAAGCTGGAGCCCGGACGGATCCGGCCGCGCCGCGCTCCGGGCCCTTGGGCCTCTCCCCGTGTGGCGCGGGGCCAGGCCCTCCACCCCAGGCGACCCGGGGTCTGAAGAACCCTGGGGCGCGCGCGCCTGCCGAGTGGCGCAAAAAGTCTCTGTCACTGATACTCAGGTGCCTGAGGCAGCCCCGAGCCTCGTGCGGCGTCCTCGCTGCCACGGCGCCCCCCTCCGGCCCCTCCGGGGCGCGCTCGGCAGCGCAGATTGGGACAGCGCGACGCTCGTGTCCTGCTAGCACCCTGCATGCAGCGCAAGCCCAAACTGGAAGGTGGTTTATGAATGACCACAGCACTAAATTTAGAAGCGGCCGGCTAAATTTATCAGGTTAGCCTTCGGTACTATTCATTTTAAAATTTCCAATATCCTGTGCAGTTATAGTTATTGATTAACTCCAAATGCTGAATGATTTTAGCATTCACATTTAGGTTCTTAAATTTTCCTCTTCTGGCACCTGTACTTAAGATAAAAGATGGGCAGCAAATTGTTACCCCCAGAATGAAAGAAGCAAGTTAAGTGACTTATTTTGCTTTAATGATTGAACAACAAAGAAATGTCTGGATTTTTAAGAAGCAATAAAAAAAGCACACACTTTGGGAGCAAAGCCAGATGTGTAAATTCCTAGAGAACTCCTCTGTCAAAAGTAAGAAAAATCCAGTGCAGAAAATAAGGTATAGTGATTGTGTTCGACTGCCCAAACCAAGATTAATGGATCACAGGGAAATGAAAAAGACATCTCACCCGGTGACTAGGTTTACACAAAGGAACTTAGAGGGTAGGGACACATTCACACCATACCAGTGTAGCAGTCTATTGATAATGTCTGAACAATAATATTTTCTATCTTGTGAGTTTATCTTACCCCTAAACTGTTGATGCCTGAAGAAACCCATATTACAGACCCTAGAACACTGTCTGCCCTGCATGCTCGTTAGCATTATTGTCACTGTTTAGGTTTGCTTTAGAGTAAATGATGTGATCACATGTTTAAGGCCATTTCCTAGACTTGAAGAACAAATTCTGATTGTTATGCTTTGTTATATGCATATCACAGGTCTCCATCTTTACTGGAGTAGTAGTCCAGAAGAAACGAGTTACCCACTGGCAACAAAGGATAAAATGGGATTAATTCAGTACACCATCCATCAGGAGAAATTCCAAATGGATGAGTTTATAAAAGATGAAAATATATAGTACTTAATAAGTCTATGGGCAATGTTTTTTCAACTTAGGGATGAGGACAATTTTCAGGACTGAGACTCAAAAAGGGATGCAGATCTACAAATCTGATACTGTAAAAATGAGAAGTCTTCATGGGGCAGAAGTCTCCATACATGAACTAAACAGACAAATGAGATGTCAAATGCGACTGGTGTCACAGCTCATGAGTTACTAAAAGCAGAAATAAAAGATCAAAAAGTTCATTGAAAACAATCCAGAGGAGGCTAAAGGTAATTTATTTACATGGAAAAACAGGTGGCTCTTACCACACACAAAGAAACTCAACCCTATTTACTATGAGATAGACACAAATTTAAATCACACTACTATGCCTCTTTTCATTAGTTAGGGACAAATCTAAAGGTTTGACAACATTCTCTGTGAGACTGGATGGAAGAAGGAAGTACTGTTGGATTTATGGTAAAATAAAAAGTGATGAGACACATTTTGAGGGAAATTTGTTAATCTTTAGCCAAATTTTATATCCCTTGACCCAACAATTTCACTTCTAAAAATGTATCTGAAGGATATTCTGGCAAATTTATGGAAACATTTAAATTTTTTTTTTAAATCTTCATTTATTCATATATTGGTACAGGGTCTGGCTATGCAGCTTGGACTCTTAGTGATCATCCTGTCTCAGCCTCTCCAGTGCTAGGATTATAGGTGTGCACACCACACCCGGTTTTGGGGCTGGTATGGTAGTGGTATAGAGGATCAAACTTGGGTCCTTGTACTTGTCAGGCACGTGCTTAGACTGCTAAGCTATCTCCCCAGCCCCTATGAAAACACTTTTATAAGACTTCATTTCAGTACTACTGGCAATAGAAATATTAAGAATCTTTCACTCTCTGGGTTTGGGCCTCCTCACAACAACATGGCTAAGCACCCCAAGGTCGGCCATGTCAGTAAATATGGGACTCGCTATGGTGTCTCACTCTGGAAAATGGTGAGGAAGATTGATATCAGCCAGCACACCAAGTACACCTGCACCTTCTGTGGCAAGACCAAGATGAAGAGGCGGGCCGTGGGGATCTGGCACTGTGATTTCTGCATGAAAACCGTGGCTGGTGGTGCCTAGGCCTACAATACCACTTCTGCAGTCACAGTCAAGTCAGTCATCAGAAGACTGAAGGAACTGAAAGCCCAGTAGAAGCTCTTACTATTTGAGACATTCCTAGCCTATAATACATGGTTTAATTTATGTAACAAAAAATCTTTCAAGTGTTCATCATAAACTTTTGTATACCCACTAAATGGAGCACAATGCAGCTAGAAAAAAGATGGCAAATATCTCTGCACTATTATTTTTCCAGTTATTTACATATGGTATGAATATTCAAGATCCATTTTCTCTTTCATGGTTGGAATAGAAACTTCAAATAGCTACTTTTTTAAAGTAATAGTTTGCACTATAAATACAAAGATACATGTGTCTTTGTCTCACTTTCATAAAAAAAGGCAACACATTATGTATATTTTTTTGTCTTCTTGTGTTTCTAAATATTAGACAAAAAAAGCAATGCAGGATTGAGAATTCTGGGAAAAAAGGGGGGAATGAATAAGGTGGGCTTTCTATTGGCAAACAAATTCTGGATGCTAGAGCACAGCAGAGCCCAACAAAGGCCAGAAAATCTTAGCTGAGGATAGAAGTATTGACATTCATGGAGGCTGAGGAAGTTAGCATGTAAAGGATGGATTATCTAAGAGGGGGAAGCACAGAAAGGATTCCAGAAATCTGCATGCAAGACCCCATGAGTCTATAGCTGAATGCTACTTTACACACATACAGGATAAAACTTCCTAAATTCAGGGGAGAACAAGCTCTGGGCACAGGATACTATTGGGAAGCTCTAAGAGGATCTGTCCCCCAGGCACACACAGAGCTGGGGACAGCTAGCCTCTTTCCGCTTTCCTCTCTTCCACTGTCCCCTTCACCAGAGCAAGAGAACTTGCTGAATACAGTGAGCATTTGAAAGATACCCAAGAAAAGAGACAAATTAAAAGTGAAGTAGAATATTCCTAGAGTAAAGGTCATTTTTTAAACCTGGCCTAGATGAGATTAAAAATAAGAAAATTCACGTACAAGTTCCTGTGTACTGAAACAGAAAAGTCTAATATCCCTTACAGACATACAGCAAAGCAGAGTCATCAATACAATAAAATACATAACTTCAGGTATCTCACCAAAACTTACCAAACATGTGAGGAAAAATAAAAAAGTGACTCTTAAGAAGAAAAATCAAAGATACAATCCCAGGAGTGACAGAGCATTAAAATATCTGTTAGTGACTAGAAATATGCACAAGTACATAAGGACAACAAACAGTACATAGACACAATGGAGACCAAAGCAGAAGACATAAAAGACCAAATAGGATGATGTAAAAAATACACTATCTGAGATTCAACTGATGAGATTAGAGTTGTCTAAGGAAGAGAAAATCAGTGAACTAAAAGTAATAGAAACATTCATGGGGCTGGGGAGATGGCTCAGTGGAAAAAGTGCTTCCCTGGCAAGTAAAAGGGCCTGAGTTCAATCCCCAGTTCTGCCAAAAAGGAAAAAAAAAACAAAGAAACAAGAAACATTCTTATGTCAAAACTCATCCCTGTTGGGGGACTTGAAGATCAACCCCAAATTCAGTTGATCCATTGGGACCCATAGGACTCAGCATGTGTTCGTTGTTATGGTGTTCATGCATGGCAGTGGAAAGAATCAAAGTAGAACTTTCAGAAGGGAAAAGCAGGTGTTTGGCATAAAGCGTGTTGTTTATACAGTGCTCAGGCCCCGTGAGCTACACCTATCAGGAGGGGATAGAGCCTCTCCAAATCCAGAAGTCCAGCCTTGAAAATCCGACCTTGAGCATCGACCTTCCTGAGAATGGCAGTGCTGGCCTGCAATGTTAACTCTTTTCTGCACGTTACCAAATGATACGCTGGACATGTGTGCACAGCTTGGCAAAGTTGTGTGAGTTTCTACAATGGAATGAAGTAATAAAAGTGCAACTACTTGGATTACCCAGAACATTGTACTGGGCAAAAGAGAGTGATCACCGGAGTTTATGTATGAATGACACCACAAATATTGTATGTAGAAAAGATAAATATAACCTACCTTGGCAGAAAGCAGTTCAAATGGATATCAGGGGCTGGACATTTTTTTAAGGTCTGCTTTGTAGGGGGCTGGTGAGATAGTTCAGTGGTTAAAGCACCTGCTTAGGTAAGCTTAGGCAGGAGCAGGGGACTGAGGTTCCATTCCTGGAACCATATGCTGTGCCAGCTCTGCCCTCAGGATGGGCTAAGCTGGACAAAAAAAAAAAAAGAAAGATCTGCTTTGTATTAATTCAAATGATATTCCCACTTGATAATATCATGACCATCTACTACCAAAATATACTATAGTCTTTCATTCTCCAGTTGGAAACCAATGATAACTTTGGTATCTTGGAATTTCAAATAAAAAGCAAGTATTTGTATTTATATATGTAAGCACATACTTTTCCTTTGATATATGAACCCAAATATCATATATGCCTACTACTTTAATTTCAATTACATTTAACACTAATCTTTACTGTAGAGAATTCTGATTAAGGAGCATTTGAATTTGCTGTTTCAATGGTTTGTAAACTAAAATCTCTGAAAGATGTCAAAGAAAAATTTTCAAAATTACATTTTTATCTAGATAATAATATTTATTAAATTAATTACTGTAATGGCTAATAGTATGCATCAACAGAGCCAGAATATTGGGGCCATTTGTTTGGGAAAACAATAGTCTAGATGTTATTCAGAAGACATTTTGTAGAGCGATTAACATGTACAAAGTTAACTTTACATTGATTAATCTCCATTCCATAAGGTGGGCAGGTGTCATACAATCAGGTAAAGGATGCAGATTTACTGGAAAAGAAGAAATTGTGCCTCAAGATTGTGACATAAAAATCAGAAATCCTGACTGACTTTCTACCCTGCCAGACATATTTGAGACTTACCATAAGTCTCTCTCTCTCTCTCTCTCCCTCTCTCTCTCCCCTCTCCCTCTTGAGAATTTTTTTTTTTCCAGAGCTGGGCATTGAACTCAGACGCTTGTGCTTGCCAAGGAAGCGCTGATTCTACTGAGCCATCTCCCCAGCCTGTCTCCTGAGAAATTTGCAGTACAAACTTCTCTGTAGAGTTTAGGCAATTCTCATTGAAGTCTCATACTTTTTATCACATTTATATAAAAACACATTTTTTTGTACTACGTGTCAAACACTGGAAGCAGTCTACCACTAAGGGACATCCCCAACCCTTTTAAAATCTTATTTTAAGGCAAAGACCCCCTTCATGGGCGACATATCTTCCAACACGTGACCCCAAATAGCAGAGGTTACAGGCCTGAGCCACCACACCCAGGAAAGAGGATGGCTTCACTTTAGTGCATACTTGTACATGTGTTCATGCTGTTGCCAGGGCATCCCTCAGTTCCTACTTTCGTGTTCATTTGGGACTGACTTGCCACTATTAAAAAAAAAAAAATATATATATATATATATATATATATTATACACATACATATATAGCTATGTGCTTTAAAAATTAACGTGAAGCTAGATATAGGGATTACACCTGCAATCTCAGCCCTTTGGAAGGGAGAGGCAGGAGGATCGCAGTTCCCAGCCAAACCTGAACAGTCTAATAACTTAGTGAGTTACTATCTCAAAACAGAAAATGTTAAGGGTTGAGAATGTAACTCAGTGTGAATACCCTGGGTTCAATAGGAAAGAGAGAGGGAGAGGGAGAGGGAGAAGAAGAGGAAGGGAGAAAGAGAGGGAAAGGAAGGGGGAGAGGGAGAGAAAAAGGAAGAAAGAAGGATGGAAGGAAGAGAGGAAGGGAGGAAGAGATAAAGGTGAAAATTAAGCCAAACCAAGTGGCAATGTGCTGTGTTCCCAATCTCAGCTACTCTGGAACCTGAGGCAGGAGGATTATTGAGTCCAGGAATTTGAAGCCAGCCTGGGCAACACACAAGATATTATCTTAGAGGGAAATAAAATCATGATAAAAATTTAATCTCACTGGTCCATTATACAATACTTTATCCCTTTATTTCATTATATAATGCTTTATCCTTTTAAACCTTTTAAATATGTTTAAAATAAAAATATCCCAATTTATAATTCTTTTGAAAGAGATTCATAAATCATTCTACCAAAGGCAAGGCTGAAGGTAATAGTTTAATCTCTCTTTGTAAAATCAGAGGCTTTGCTGTTACACAGATTTTAAAAATCTTCATTTTCCATCTTTCTTCCTTTGAAGTTCTTTGCCTATTTCCTATCTTTGAAATCCCTTTGAAGAGTCTGTTATTCTCTTGTGAACTGTTAAATTTCTTTTTCTTTTTCTTTTTCTTTGTTTTAATCTTACAGTAAATTCCATCTCATCAGAATGTGTTGGCACCTGCCTGTAATCTCAGCACTTTGGGAGGCTGAGGCAGGAAGATTGCAATTTATAGCTCTTCCTCAAAATTAAAAAAGAGCTTGGAATGTAACTTAGCGTGAAGGCCCTGGGTTCAGTTCCTGGGACTATAAACTAATAATAATAATGTTCATAACATTTTTCAAAAAATAATAACATATGTACCTCTTTTAGCTTCATACAAGTGCATTCATGGTTACTCTTTCTACACAAAAACAAACTTCCTGTTCTTTGTACTCCATGCACTTTACCGGTTAAAGCTTCCTAATTTCAAATAAGAAATTACACAAATCTCAGACACAAATCATGAATCCTGAAGTCACTAAAGCCATTTTCAGACTTTATGGGCTTCTGGTTTGCAAGATTCATAGCATGCCAGTCTCTTCTTGGAAGCACAGAAACTTTCGTCTGTAAAACAGATGGCCTTATGCCATAAACCAAATGTTTAAGTATGTCTAAATTTTAGCATCAGCTCGCTGCTTTTGTTGCATTGGGATTCTTTCTTTCAAACACAAACAGTACTGTTATCCACGTTGGTTCTGCTGGTGAGTTTCGGCCACTTGAGCATGCTGTGCATGGTCACTGAGAGCCGATGCAGAGATGACAGATGGTGTTTGTCACGTGTGTGTGAACATGATTCTAACTATCTCACTAGCAAGTGTGTACATATCCCAGCCAAATGGAGTCCCTCTTTAATTGAGCAAAATATGCGCTTTCTTTATTTTTGTTTAGTACAGGGTTTACAGGGTCTCACTACACAGATCGGACTCCTGAGAAACCTCCTGTTTTTCAACCCCACAAGTGCTGGGATTATAGGCTTGCATCACCATGCCCAGTTTCAGTCCCCATCTCAGCGTGCCCTGAGGGCAGGGCCAGCATGCACTATGGGGATTGAACCCCAAACCCTGTGTCTGCCTATGCAGGCACTTTAATCCACTGAGCCATCTGGCTGGCCTCACACAGCTTCTTTAGAGAAGAGCCCTGAAAATAATGTACTACTGTGGGGCTGGGCATACAGCTCAGTGGCATAAGCACCACTAGCAAGTGCAAGGTCCCAAGTTCCATCCCCAGAACTGAAAATGAATAAAAAGATACATAAATAATGTACGATTGTGATGATGTCACAAATTTGTGAAAACAGAGACTCAAGGAGTGTTTTCTTACAAAATTTTCTTGTTTGTATCCTTTACAAACACATCTTTGCTGTGTTGCTCAGCTGGAGAAAAGCCTTTCACATCTTTCTCTTTCTAGAAGGCAAACTGGGCTTCTATTTGCATGAATATTTATTTTGATTGGTAAAGGAAATATTTTCATTCTCCCAGAATTTTGTAGTACTCTAAGTCCATATTAATTTTTGCTTGGGCTCTCTTGCCTTTCGTTTATTATTCCTCCCGTGTACCTCTTAAGTCTGGATTGGTTTAATAGCAACATGACAGATTTCCCTCAAAATGAGGCACTCGGCAATCATCATTAACCAACATTGTATTTTTTCTCATTCACATTGGCCTTGACTCATTCTAAGTAATACTCAAGAAATGAGAAATGAAGGAATTGAGAAAGCAGCCCTGTCCATTAAGCGAAATATTCCAGTGGCATTTTATTCTTTGTATTTCATAATTATCTATCAAATTTATTAAATGTTTACATAGTGGTAATAACAAATGAATGATAAATCAATCTAAAATTCATCCTTAGAGCCATCTGGTTAGTAGCAAGGGATGAATTCTGCCAACACCCATGTGAGTGAGCTTAGGGACAGATTCAAATGAAAACAAATCCACGGCTTACTCCTTGATTACAGTCTTGTGAGAGACTTTTATTCTGATCCAGAGAAACTGTGATTGTTTTCAACTGCTAGTTCTAGAGAGACTTTGTTACATAGAAATAGATAACAACTCCATCTCACTCCAGAAAGAATGGCTGTAATTGCGAAATCAACCAATAACAAATGCTGTCAAGGTTGCGGTGAAAGAGGACCCCCTGTCCACTGTTGCGGGGAGTGTAGACTGGCGCAACCACAGTGGAAATCAGTGTAGCAATTCCTCAGAAAACTTGGATTGGATGTTCAATTCAACCCAGTTATTCCCTTGCTGGGTATTTTCCCAGAAGAATTAAAAACATCATACCATGGTGATACATGTGCACCCGTGTTTATAGGAGCATAATTTGTAATAGCTAAATCTTGTGAACAATCTAGATGTCCATTAACTGAGGAATGGATAAAAAAATATATATGGTATTTTTATATAATGGAATTCTACTCAGCTATAAGGCAGATAAACTTGAGGATTTTATAGGTAAATGGATACAACAAGAGACCACACTCACAAGTGAAATAAATCCAGCTAGCATGTGTAACCATATCTCCCTAGTATAAGAAAATGAAAAAGTAAATAAGGCCCAAAATTTACAATAGCTATTGTAAAAGGGAAAGAAGCAGCTCAAAAAGAACAATTGAGATGAATAAAAGGAGAAAAGAAAGAAGGGAAAAGAAAAAAATATATATGCAAAAGAGAGGCAAGATATTGCTTGATCAATAATGTATGTTTATATCTTATAATCTGAGCAACTACTTTGAAGATAACAATACACAATGTTAACTATTGTCAGTCTCCTATTATCTTGTTTTGAAATTCTCTATTATTGTTTTTCTTCTTGTTTCATTTTCTTTTTTTTTGGCACTGGGGATCAAACTCAGGACCTTGCGCTTGCCAGACATGCACTTGTGCCTCTGAGCTATCTCTGCAGCCCTCTTCTTTAAAATAAAAAAGAGCTTTGCTTTTAGAAGCCATTGGATATATTTAAGTATGATAAATATTTTTACTTTCAAAGTGCTATTAATTTTCTATAAACTTGAAAATACATCATTTCTCAATGCATCTGAAAAAATATTTTAAAGGAAATTTAAAATATGTGTGGGGATCATCATTTTTGGGTTAGGAAGTATGTGAGCAAAAAACTAGCAAAGTACTGACACCACTGAGAAATCAAATGAGGATTTGACTCAGTGACAGTGAAAGAGGTGAAGGGAGAGAACTAATAGTGAGATGAGGCCTGGAGGGTTAAATTTTCTATCTGAAAATTCAGTATTTGCCCCAACCGAGGAAGCACTCAGCTAAAATAGACTCTACCAATTCACAATTACACATGCTTCTTACTTAATCCTCATAACCATTCCAGAGAGATGTTATCATCTTTAAGGAGCCAACTTATCACATGCTGGGTAGTTTTTGTTTTTTTAAAATATATTTGGTTGTTACGGGTCTCACTACACAGCTTGGCCTCATAGTGATCCTCCTGTTAATAGCCTCCCTATCTACGCAATGAGACCCTGTAGATCCTGTCCTACATTAAAAAAAATCAAACTGTACAGCATTAGTTTGCCAGTGGATACTGTGTTGCTTCCACCTTTTCATTATTGTGGATAATTCTGTTGTGAACAGGGGCACACAAACATCTGTTTGAATTCCTGCTTCCAATTCTTGTAAATATACACTTCAAAGTGGAACTGCTGTGTTAAATGGTAATTCTAGCTTTCATTTTGCAAACTGATACTTTTTCTTTGTTTGGTGGAACCGGGGATTGAACTCAGGCCCTTGCTCTTGCCAGGGAAGCGCTTATTCTACTGAGCCATCTCCCAGGCCCCTCTAGCTTTCATTTTGTGAAGAATCGCTATATAACGCTTTCTATGTCACTGTATTATTTTGCATTACCATAGATTCTAAATATTTTAACAAAGACTGTAACTAAGACAAATGATAAATGATATGCAAGTGCGCAACATAGCCAATTAACTTGTAATTATGAACTCAGAGTCTGAAGGCTCTCTAACATGCTTTAGTCCAAGTATTCATCATATATTTGAACATAATGCTTACCATTTCTGGATAATGATGATGATTAGGTTACTCTTTAACAAACATTAATTAAAAGTTTCCTATGTATCCAGCACAATGCTGCGCAGGGCTCACAGGAAAAGAGGCAGTCATCCAGCCTTTTCTGGAATTCTTTTCCATATCTACCATATGCAGCCTCAAATGCAGAAAGCTGTTAATTTACCTAGGATAATGATTCACCTGGATGGAAAGACCACGTATTTCAGTTATTTTACTTCCTTTCAATCTCCATGGGAAAGATAAACTATTTTTTAAAACTATGTGGGCTGGTAAATATTTGCAATTAGAGTCTTTATGAGGTCACCATGGCAGTTATAAAAACAAAACAATTTAAATATAATTGTAGATCCTCACAGAAACCTGACATGTAGCCATGCCCACCCACAGTAGGGTAGGTAATTGTGTGCCACGGAGTTGGCCAACCTTGAACACCAGACAGCTATGAGGCACAGTGAATGTTTATACAAAAATGGTTTCCATCTCAGTTGAGAAATGCCAGGTACCCCTAAATAATGACAAGCACAGTAGCAGATAAGCATAATGATAAAGGGAGCCCTTTCCAAGTGTGGCTAAGGGTTTGCATTTGAGCCAACACCCTGGGCTACAACAGATGGAAGAAACAGGATCTGTTGAACCTTGAGCGCCCACACCTTCCCTCTTCTTTATGACTTCCTCTAAGAGTAACAAAAAGGTGTGTGTGTGTGTGTGTGTGTGTGTGTGTGAGAGAGAGAGAGAGAGAGAGAGAGAGAGAGAGAGAGAGAGAGAGAGAGAGAGAG